>JABFQD010002785.1:0-14479 GCA_022817045.1 Psix sp. ZL-2020
TTTTTGTATTGTAATGGTTATTTTGTTTTGAAATGAAATTGATAAAAACAATGAATTAAATTTGTATTTCGTCTGTAATTGAATAATTCCATTACTTAATTTTGAATGCCTGCATACAAAGTTACAAATGACTGTCAATTTTAATCGAAAACTATAGCAACTCTAAATAAAGATTATTGACATCAACATTGTAAGAGTTTATAGATAAAAAAAACGTTTAAATGGATAGACAATTTGAATCATATAGTAGCTCAAAGGCGAATACTAAATAATTGTCGATTAGTTAATTGTAAGTTATACATAGTATATTTTTCATAAAATATTATATTTTTATATATGTATGGGTGATGTTATGAAAATTTATATTTATCTTCAATAAGTATTAAAAATTATTTTTATATTTGTCGCATAATTTTTGGGTTTTCAAAGTATTAAAACTTTGATGTGATTAAATAATAATTATTGTTTCAAATCCAGAAATATAAAAATATAATATCAATAGCTTGACTGAAATATTAATTTTCTAAATAATTATAGACATACTTAGTAAAAAAATATTATTTATTTAAATACTATTGATTTAAATTATATAGCTGTCGCAGCTTCTTAATTCCTGCAACCATTTGAGGAGCAGAGAACATTGAGACATAATAAGAGCTTGATAAAAAAATTTGAGTTCTTGGACCTCAAAGTGTAGTCTTAAAAAAAATTTCCAAACATTTTCATTTACATATGTAGACAACGAAACGGAAATACCTGCTTTTTGAATATAAGAAAAGTAATATACTTACATCACAATATAATTGTATCATTTCTTATTAGGGCTCATACTTAAATGTTTAACCTTATTGAAAACGTTAAAAATCGTACATTAACATGATAATTCAAAATCTCGTTTTTTCTTTGCTGTACATAAGATTATTATATAAAACTTATGTTGTAAACATAATTTATTATATAAAACTCATGTTATAAACATAATTTATTATTATTTTCATTTCATATTGTATATCCAGAGGAAGAGCACAACAACGATGTGATGAGGCACATTGTAACGTCGATTACACATCAGAAGAAGAAAATGTGATAGATGTCAAAGATGAACAAATCATACATAAAATGAATATAGATAATGCAGACGATCCTTACGATAGTAAAAGTGACAGTCAGTAAAATTAAACAAATTTTTGTGTATCATTTTAAAAATTCTCTTCTTAAATTTATTTAACATATTAATGAAAAAATATGACTATAATTTATATTAATGAATTATTTATATATATTCTAATTATAAAATATTATAATTTATAAATTATAATATTTATAAATTATAAACGAAATTCTAAGATATTATTATATATAGCTATTCTTATTAAATATTAAAATTCTAAAGCAATTTAATTAAAAATTTACGTTTAGCTTCTTCATTATTTTGATAATTTTAAATTTTAACGTTTGTCAATTTTTTAAAATAATTTATCATTATACAATATTAAAATATTTTAAAAACATAATAATGAATGTTTTTTATATAGATGACTCATTTGATGGAGAAGAAAATTTTAGAACTAACAATCTGAGCAATGATAATGATCCATTATATAATGGGGCGAATATTAGAGTAATGGATTATATTTTACTTATGACAAAATTAACTGTGAGACACAAATTTAGCAAGTAATTATTATCAGATATTTTGCGAATGTTTAAATTAGTCTGTCCACAACTTAATAATTGTGTGAGCTCAGTATACAAACTCAAAACGAAGTTTCGAAAAGACATAATACCTGAGAAAAGACACTATTATTGTGTAAAATGTTATTGTCGCCTTGAAACTAAAAGCGACATCTGTCCAAACGATCATGAAAAACCTGAAAATTCATATTTCATTGAAATTCCGCTAAAGCAACAACTACAAAAGTTACTAAAACGTCCAAAGTTTATAGATAAAATAAATCACAGAATTGAAAGAAATCATGTAAATGGTATTTATCAAGATATTTACGGTGGTTTTGTATATCAACAATTATCAAATCTCCCTGTAATAGGAGTACATACAAACAACATATCGCTAACGTGGAACACTGATGGTATTGAAATATTTAAATCGTGTTATGACATTTGGCCAATATATCTTACAATAAATGAACTTCCTTACAATGAAATAATAAAATTGGAGAATATTATAATAGCAGGAATTTGGTTTGGAAATAAAAAACCAGAACAAATGATTTTCTTATGTCCTCTATATGATAGTCTTGTAGATATGAAAAATGGGTTTCCATTTGAATTAGCAAATGGTAATGTAGTTCTGATAAAAATTGTGATTATGTGTGGTTTAGCTGACCAGCCAGCGAAAGCACTTTTTCTGAATATGAAGCAGTACAATGGAGAGTATGGTTGTTAAACATGTGATCAAAAAGGGTTGTATTTACTGGAACAATACGTTTGAGTTTATCCTTATGAAAATTTTAAACTTCGAACAGTGGAAGATAGTCTTCAATACGCAGCTGAAGCAAAAGAACGTGGAAAATCAAAATGTGGTGTTAAGAGAATTTCTATTTTATCAAGAATTTGTTACAAATATATAACAACCGAAGCTGTAGACTCCATGCATTGTATTTTCGAAGGTGTAGTGAAATCCATTTAAACGCTTTTGTTTGATAGTCAACATTCGACGAAAGAGTTCTCCTTGCGAAAACATCTTCATTTATTTGACAGACGTATAACAGCGATAAGACCACCATCTTTTGTGCAAAAATATCCGCGTAGGATAAGCACCGATGGAAGCTACTGGAAGGCTCACGAGTACAAAATCTGGTCTTACGAACATCTGGCATTAGTACGGATACGCGCGTAATCTCACCTTCTATCATTTTTCATGCCATACACCTTCTTAACGTGGAAGGTACCAAGCTGGTGATTAATATTTCTCAAGTACATCACTATAAGTTGTTCGTTAAATTAGGGTGTGGCAAATCGTTGGCATCAGAAAGGCAGTAGTATTATTTTTAACTTTTGGCATATAATTGGCAAAAATACGGCATTAGTACGTTTTCATAAAAATTATATTGTATATGGAAGAAATCAGGTATAAATTTGGCTATAAGTGTGGCGTGAATACGACAATGAGCAAATTTTCAAATAGTTACCTGGATAATCGTTGGCATTCTGAACGCATTGATACGGAAAATATCAGGCAGCATCATTGTGTGGCATGAGGCATTTTTTCGGTTAACGGAACGGCGCTTATACGGCATTCAGATACATAAATAAAAATAGTTTGGCGAAAATATGGCTCACAATCGGCAACGGTGCGGTTTTCGCTTAACATCCATCCTGTTCTGCCAAACTTTCACCGATTGTTTGACTGATAGATTTCAGCTTCTTGCCAATTAGTTGCCATATAAATTTTTTTACGCGGGGACCTATTTTTATTTGGAATAAAAAGATAATGGTATCAATGGTTAAATTATAGAAATTATTTAGTGAATGCGAGAATATATAGAGACAATCAAGGTAATGTTGATTTAGTATTGGGAAAATACAATTCTAATTAAATGAAAAACTTTTTGAGGTTTGCTAATGTAGTTTCAACTCCTTCAAAATTTTTTTTAAAAATTTCTGATTTTGAGAATCGAACAACTTCTGTCTGTAATTTTAGTCAAATCATCTTCTAAAAGAACGCTTACTTTTCTCCAGAAAAAACTTTTCCAATGCATTCTGGGAAGTCTAAAAAGAGGATAGCTAGAGATATTTCCCCCTTGATTAATACAGATGTGAATTAAGATTATTTGAAAAGTAATATCGATTTGGAGGATATGAGTAGAATCTTTTAAAAATTTTATATCGATTATCAAAGCTACTTTAGAACTTTCAGGTTGTTAAATCTTTTCTGGTAAACAGAGAATTAAATACATTTTATGATTCTGTAATGAAACTTTTATCTTAATTTTATTACATTATTGATTAATGTAATTTTATTATAAATTTAAATATTTTGCACTGGAAGTGTACATCTATTACTAATGAGAAACATTTTCTGTCATATATCTATCTATTTATGTATATCTATGGAATATAATATTGATGTTTTTTGTCTATATGGACCTTTTTTGAATAATTTTCACTCGTTCTAAGGGATTTTCAAGCAGAAAATTACTGTTATTGAAAGTGGTATTAGATTCTTGATAAAAACTCAAAATTCAAGTGTTGAGATAATGATAATTCTAATTGTATTAACACCTGATATGCTACTAATGTTAAGGTTCCTATAGTAGAAATTTTTTCATATGTGCAAAATGTTATGATTATTAATGTATACAGTCCTTCTGAGACCTTACACTATATATAAACATAATGAATTTAGGTCTGATTTTTTCAGTTTTATTTATACATTTCAAATTATTATTTTATGTGGCAATTTCAACGCAAAAAACTCACTATGGTCTATTAGAGGGACTAGTAATCTTGAAGGAAATAAAGTGTGTAATGCAATGATTTATAATGATTATGTTTGTATAAATACTAGATCCCTTACATACTTGAATAAAGAAATTTCTTGTTTTGACAATTTAGATATTAATATTATTAGCTCAAATTTTGCTTCATCATGCAATTCTGATATTTGTGATTTATCTTTTAGATTGAACTTAATCGTATTATGAAAATAAAGGAAAGTTTGAATACTAAATTTGAAAGAATAATATTATCTTAATATCAGGAATATGGTTACATTTTCATAGATGGTTCTAAGATATTTAATACAAAAAAAAATTTTCGGATAGGTACTTTATATGCAATTACCTGTCCTAGTCTCAATAAATCTCTTAGCCTTAAAATGAATAAGAAGTATTCTATTTCATCTATATAACAGTTGTATTTCCTTTATCTGATTTTGTAATGATTAATTCTCTATGTTTTTTAACAAAGTCTTGTGTTTTTGTTAGATGTATAAATAATTTCTGACTATAACTTAAGGGTGGTTGTTTGGTTTTTCGAAAGTATAATTGATCTGTTATAATAATGATTACACTATTTCTGAGATAATTTTTGCTATTTATAGGAAAATTTCACTATTCATTTTTCAAAGCCTGTAATTATGTCAAAAGTATCATTTTCTTCGATTTGTGGTTTCTCATATCCGAAATTTGATCCTAAATTTAAAATATTTAAAACATTTTTTGATATATTTGTGTGATAAGTTATGAATCCATTTTCAATTATCTTGTTTTTGATATTTTTCATAATATTCAATACTTTTATCAATTTTTCAGGAATAATAGTTAGAATGTCTTCTTATTATCAAGATATTTAATATTCCGTATTTTCTGCCATATTTTAACTACAAAGTTTCTTTATATTTAAATATTTGTTGTGAATTGATGCATTAATACTTCTCCAAATGGATCGGGTAACTGTTTAAAGTTATAATGTAATGAATACATTTCTGTAAAATATCTCTTCTCTTTTATGTTTTTTAATTAAATGCAGCAAAAATACGACTGGTCGTATTCAGTATTTGACAATTATTATTTTCACTCGAATATGCGACTACAGTGCCCTCTACAATATGCATCAAATCTAGCATTCGACTAATACTTTCTAATGAATTTACAAAATTAGTGCATCTAACAATATAGTTCTTCCACCAATATATAATTGCAGTGCCATCCGCGATTTTTTCTGCGAGTGTAAAATCATCCATATTACTCATATGTTCTAGCGAAAAGCCATTCAAATATACCATGTGCTGAAGTATGAAACCATAATTTGTTTTGTAAAAATTTCACGTCTGTTATTTGAAAATTATAAAAAATATTTCATTCAAAATAGTCTCTGTTGGAATTTATAAATTTCTCCCACCTCTTCAGCAGATTATGACTGCCACGCCAAAAAACAATTCTTCCTTTGAAGTCAACCAGTTGTTGAGCCATTTTCGTACGTTTTCATATAAATCGAACTGTAGGTCAGCATGTCACAATGATGCGAGTAGATGTTAATCAGACAGAGCCAAGTCTGGAGAATAAGCCACATACGTTATTTTTTCCCAATTGAACGCCTCTATCGTATCCGTTATCCGTTTTGCACTGTGGGAGGGGGCTTTATTATGAAGCAAAATGACCTCATGTTGCCTTTTTTGCATATTTTGGTCGTTGGTAGCGATCAGTGTTAACGGTTTCGCCAGGTTTTAGTAGCTCATAATAAATTATACTTATTCGATCCGACTAAACGCACAGCATTTTTTTCTTTGCAGAACGATTTGGTTTTGCAGTGGATGTTGATAATTCACCTGGATTCACCCATGATTTATGACGATTAGGATTCTGAAAATATATCCACTTTTCATCACCTGTCACTATTCGATACAGAAATGATTTTCTTTTACATTTGATGAGCAGCATTTGACAAGTGGTTTTTCAGTTTTCTTGTTGTCGTTCATTCAGTTTATGTGGTACCCATTTACCCAGTTTCTGAATCTTTTCCATAGCTTTCAGACGAAAAGATACTGCTTTTTGCGTCACATTTAATTATTCTGCGAGTTCTTGTTGAGACTGAGTATCGCCTTTATCCAATAAAGCTTGTAAGTCTTCAAACTTTTTCGGTGATTTTCCATGCTTCTCGTTTCTCACGTCAAAATCACCACTCTTAAATTGTTTCAGCCACTCAAAGCTTTGAATTTAGTCAAGAACATGTTTACCATATGTTCCGACAAGCATTCTATGCGATTTTGCAACAGTTTTCTTCAAATGATAGCAGAAAACTAATACTGTCCGCAAATAATGGTTCGTAGGCACAAAACTCGACATGTCTGAGGTTATATAAAAATATATCAATGTATGAACATTAGGTTATTGTGTATTGGAAAATTTTGTCAGCTGTTAGAAGGAGAAGATGGCGCTACAGAACCGGTCTTACGGTGCTTAAACTGATATCGAGCACCATTTACCGGGAAATTCCGATATCATACTTCTACATCTGGTAAATGATAATATTGAGCATCTAGAAAATATTATTTTTATAGAAATATGCGATCGCCGTGCTATCTTGAATAAATATCGAATCTTTCTTTTCACTTAAGTATTGTAAATAGAAACTATTAGTATAATTGTCCATTTCAAGCATCCAAATAAAATTATTAGTACAGAAATATCCGACGGTATCACCATCTGCAATTGGCTTAAATGTTTCATTACGTATATGTTTCTTAATAAAAAATCAAAACTACAATTGTTTCCATTTTGAACTATAGCTTGTACTAAAAATATAGATTTTACAGGATTACATGATTGCAGTGCCATCTGGTGGCAGTGGATTCTTTCTAGATACTGATGTCTTAAATCACATGATTGCCGCAATACAGGACGGCGCATATTATTCTAAAGACGCATTCGTGCTCTAGAGAATGATTTAATTGAGTTAATAGATGCTCGGTTTTTTGATGATTTTAAGGTTCCATACAGTCTATTTCATTTATTAAGAGACGCAGTAGTATCTCTGGCCAAGTACAAAAACGTATGTTCTCTGTGTTGCCAGCACTACTGTGTCTCTTTTCAGATTCAAACAAGTGCTGGTTTTTCAACGTTAAAAAGTGCAATAAAATATTAAAAAGAAAAAACAACAATATTTACGTGATTTGTTTATTACCGCCATGGCGTAAATTAGATTTGACGATAATCAGGATCATTTTAGTCCATCTGTCTCGAGATACACTCCCTTAAAAATCGTTAAAAATCTCATATTTGGCGTACATTGTTTTATTCTTCTGCTTCTCCTCCGCTAGACACATTTCCAGAAAAGTTAGAAAAAAACATCATTTCCTCGTGATACTAAAAGGTCATAAGAGATGATTTTATGCTGCACACTTAATAGCTTTACACATTACATCAAAACCCATCCACCCTCTTCTGGTGGCGGGCTGAGTGGGTGGGAGCTTATACGAATTTCTTCAATATATTAAAAAAAGTTGCAAAAAACTCAATATTTAAGAAAATCATACGTATAGAATATTTTTAAAAATTTTGTTTAAATTATACTTGTCTGCCCCTAAAATACATAATATTCTCTCTTTAATTTTAATGAATTTTTAATTAATTAAATTAGATTTATATATTATAAATCTAAATCCTATTTAATGCTCTACCACTCCTTATCAGGCGTCTCCGCTCCGCACTATGACAGGTTGCGCGCCTGAACGGCGCATTGGCATTGCTCGAATTCGAATACTTATCTACAGCAGCTATCAAAATCAGTGCCTTTTCGGGGCTTCCCAGCGTCAGACGTATATTTGCTCTCTCTCAAAAAATGACAGCTAGTCACACATGTTTACCTAGTTTAGCTATATCAGCCATTTGAGCTTTAACTAGCTCGCAATTTAGGTACTTTGGTTTGGGTTCTCAGGGCTTTTTTCAACCCACTTTTATCCTCCACATTTCGTGGCAACCTTTTCCTATTTTCCTTTTGAGGCTTGAGATAGTCAGGCCTGATCGAAAATCTTGCTTTATCTGCACCACCGTAGGTCCTTTTATTTAATTTAGCCGAGAAGGTTTAATTTAATTTCGAACTTTATTATTTATTTATATGGTTTTGTCTTGTCTGCCAAGACAGCATCTCTTTGGCTTGCATAATTCTCACGGATATTGGTGCTTCTCAAGCTCGTAGGCTGAGTAAAAATTATATTATAATTTTGAGCATTTTATCCTTTTTCAATTTTAACTTTCTTATCAGTGTTATTAGTGCGTCCTCTGATTCTAATTTCGGAATTTTGAGCCCGAATATTTTTGACGTTTGATTTCGTCTTTTTCTTTATTGTTCAAAGATTATATTTGCGATTCCTCCTATTATTTTCATTTCATTATTTTCTCGTTAGTTGGCCATCAATTTTGGTAGTGAAATTTTGACGATTTTATCAATCACAAAAATTATCTAATGAAATCAGAGCCTCATATTTATTAATTTTTTAAATAAAAGTGCAAATTGTGAACTTATTTTCATTCAAATTTTGAAAATAAAATAATGTATTGGTATGTATATGTATTGGTCCTCCGAATATTATTGTGTTTCGCATAAACTATATTAGATAGATAGATGATATAGTAATAATAATATATTAGATAGATATATAAATATAGAGGGACATTTTTTTATTCTGGGACAACTAAATATCTTGGAAACTGAGAATCTTATCAAGAAATATTTTGTATAAAATTTGTTTGTTTCAGAGGGGCTTATTTGATGATAACAATCTTGACCTCTCACCTTCACTCTGTGGAAGTGGGGGTGGAGCCACTTGCACAGTGTAAATAGGATCCCCTACTTTTATTTATTCATTTAGTGACAATTAATATTCTACATGGTTTATTCATCAATAATATTCAGTACGCTTGTTAAAAAAAAAAGACGAATCGTTGTCTGATCGATGTCGGAGAGAACACCTTTGACATGTTACAATCACGCTTGAATGTTTTTAACATGTATAAGAAAAACAAACGCTGCATTTGATCGTCGTGCTTGAATTCTTACAAGAAACGAATCTTCCTCGTTTCGGTGTTGCTGCAGTCTCTTTTTTGTTCTCAACTGCTGGACAGAATTTCTGCAAAAACGCTTTGATGTCATTAAGTAATTTTGGCATCATAACTCTTTCCATGAATAGAGGTTTCATCAATGCGAGCGATAAATTGTTTAGAAAAATCCTACGGCGTATATTCTCAGACTTGACTGAAAAATACAATATCTGTGCATTGATCCCTGAAATGTTCAAGATAACGGCAAATAGGGTTAGAGGCCATCTTCTTGCAATTCTCGACACAGAATAAAATGCACATATTTTTTCTACAGTATCTACTCCTCCTTTTGTCTCGTTTTAATCGATTATCATTTCGGGTTTTTGATTTTCCGGATCTATTTTGGGCTGGTCGTGCATAATGGACAATAGGATTACAGCTTTTTTCGGTTTGGGAACGTAATACACGAGTGTCATGTTTGGTTGAAAAACAAAAGTAGACGAGCCTGGTTCTGATTGTTTGGATGTCAGAAATTCTTGCGGAATCTCGCGTTTGTTTTTACGTATCGTCCCTAAAAGAGTGATTTTCTTTTTCAACAAATCTTGACCTAACTCATGGCTCGTGTACCAGTTCTCAGTTGTTAGATTTCTATTCTTATTTTTGTACGGTTGAACGAGACGCTTTACAATGACAGAAGGACAATTTGACTTCTCATAAGGCCCTTTAGGTTGTTTTTCGTAATAGACCTCAAAATTGCCGGTGTAAAAAGTGCCAGGGTCGGAACATGCAAAGATTTTCAAACCATACTTAGCAGGTTTACTTGGAACGTACTAAATGAAACTGCAACGACCTCTAAATGGATGTAACTTTTCATTGATAGTCATGCATTCACCATTATGTAATGCTTTTTACAGTTTTCAATAAATTGATCTAAAATCAACCGAATTGGCGCGAGTTTCTCTGTGGCCTCTGGAGCGGCTCTCGTCGAAGAATCGTCGAACCTAAGGTAGCGCAACAAAAAATTGAATCGCGTGTAACTCATATTAGCTCGAAGTAACATCATTCTGGTGCCATCGGATTCCCACAATTCTCTTACATTTGCATGATGTCCATGGCGAGTTCCAATCAGAAAAAGAATACAAATTAACGTAAGAAATTCGGATTTCGACATCTCTTTACAATCTCTGTCTCTAACGTAGTCGGTATTTGCCGTACTAATGCACAAATTTGTACGCGTTATAATTTCCTCTAACATATTGTCATCGATCATTTTGAAAAAAGCGCCGCATTCGTCGGATGTGGCAATCGATGAAGGACTTAGTCGAAAGTTGACAATGTTTTTCGATTTCGTCTTACTTAGCTCTGCGTAGGGTGTCTTCTTCCATTTCAGCAAACCATCTATGTCGCTGAACTGGTCGCACTTTTTTTGCCTTTGCTTTTATTCAGCATCGCGATAGCACCTTTTCCGATGAAGAAGTCTTTTTCCAAAACAGTGGAGTCTGCTAATTCATTGGAATCAGAAGCTTTAAGTTCAGATTCACTTCCAGACAAATTTTCCTCGATAGCTTCGCATTAATCGTTTGAGTCGTTCTCATTGTCCAAGACATGGTTGCCATCATTATCGGCTTCATCATTTTCCATCATATTTTGAAAATTCTGTCTGCTCCTACAAAGATAAGCTGTTTATTTAGAAAAAGAACGCTTATAAAAGCATATTATTATATTTTTAGTTGTATAAATTCATACCGTAATAATCTGGGCATAATTTGGCTTTTTCGTCAAAAAAACGATTGTTTATAATAATAATAACATTTTACAATTACGTAAGTGGAGGTTATTATGCAGTTACGATTGTTTAAATGAATAAAACACACTAAAATAACATGCATTGCTGATTGGCGGCCGAGCGCGCTCGAACAGGTCGGTGCGCGCGTTTTGTAATATGAGACTTGTTTTAGTATTTGTGACGGAAATGACGCAATTTTAGGTGAAAATGATGGAAAACATATTAATAAAGGAATAAATTATGTTTCAAGGTAAAAAACAAATTTTTAATTAGTTTTTTATTCGAAAAACCGTCGCCTGTGTACTCAGTACACGACGCGAGTCCCGGAAGGTTAATATAGTCGAAATTTTATGTGGCTAAAGTTCCATTTTTTTTCTCATAATTAAAGAAAATTATTATTCCGGACTAGTTTTGACTCTCACAAACATCCCCTGAAAGTTTTGATTCGCAATTCCAATCCCAACGGTGGTTTCTGGTGAAAGGGCGTGAAGGCCTCATATGGCAAGATTTTGAGCGCTTACAGTTTAGTGTGTTGTGAAGTGACTAATAATAAAAAAATTGAAAAAACATTTTTGGGACTAGTTTTGACCCTCAAAAGTATCCTCTAAAAGTTTTAACTCGAAATTCTAACCCTAAGGGTGTTAGAATTTGTTCGTCGGACCTCTAACGATAGTGCCCAAGTTAAATAGCATATGATGTGTATATATAGGTATATATATGTCGTATATATAAGATTTCATATAAGATATGTATAAATACGATTTATATATGTCCCATATGACTCTTTATATAAACTTATATATAACCTATATATAACTTATATATACAGTATATATAATTTATATGTGCTCCACATAAACGGATATATATAGCGACCATAAAGAATTTTTGTGACATGGTATATATACTTTATATATACGCTTATATGCGATATATGTGCATGTAACGCATTTTAAGATCAATGTTTTATTATAGTACCTAAAGTATAATTCATCTTTTGTCTGTTACAAGATTTAAATCCAATTTGTGAATTGAAACATTTTACATAAATAATATATTTTCTAATTCATTTATGGGATTTAATGGAATTTGTATGTTAGTTTTATTTGAATATATTTCTTATGCTTTTATTTAAGTAGTTAAATATTTTGTACATTTATTTTTTTTTCTTTATCGAGTAAAGAAGGTATTCTTTTACATTTCTTATTATGTTTTACGTTTCTAAAAGTTAATTGTGATAATTGCTATGTAATATAGATACAGATGTATACGGTAAGTAAAAACGTTGGTTCCATAATTACAAATAAAATCTACATTAAAGTGGATGCAGGACTCAATAATTATGGTTCGGGTATTTTCTTATTTAACCTACCAAAGTCAACACAATAATCATAAAAATTACACCAATTGTATAAGAAATTGTGGATTGTAGCCATTTGAGTCCTACCTATCCCTTTCAAAACATAAATTATGCACGAGTTAATTTTCGTATGAAAATTGATACAGTAAAAAAATTACATACTTCTCAAAGTTTTATTTCAAAATTATTTGGTTTTTTGCACAAATAATTATCAACTTTAATAACAGTAGAAATAATACCTCTCAATTCAATTATTATCAACTTATTTGTCATTTTGATTGGTATGATGTGATCAACTCTAATTTACAATTTGTCATATTTAAAATACAAGGTGTCATTTATTTCAATTATTCGAAGAACGCAGAGTTTTTGATCATCATTCGTTTCAATAAAAAAATTGATTCGTCCGAAACCATAGGCAAAGTGTGCATTGTTCAATTCAATGTACGAATTACATGTCTTTAGTTTAGCATCATACAGTAATCCTGTATATCGCTTATCTTTAACGAACGCGCGCCCATAAATTTTCACATCAGTATATCCTAGTTCTTCTAAAAAATTTAATATAATTCGACCTAAATTCACATTCAGTAAACTTTTCGACGTTATCAAATCATTATTGTTATTACTTGTTTCAATGGTTTGTTGCAATGCTTCTATTGAATAAATCAACTTTAAATTATTTACAATTTCTGTACACATATTTTGTGTTCCGTGAATTATCTTAGATAAAAAACCATTTTGATCTTTAAAAATAAATGCCGAAGTGGCCCAAAGACGACCCTATCGTTCAACCGTTAATGTAAGATGAAGTAATTAATGTGCATTATACTTATAATATTGTACACTACACAAGTCGCCAATATCTTTGACAAACATGCACAACATTTTAGAACCAGAATCTAATTCTGCTCTAGTCACAGTACTCTTAAGTAAAATATACATTGACGATACCAATAGAATCCAATGTTGAACATATTTTTTTTCTACAAATTTATCAATAATTGGCAATGAAAAGAACAAAAGGAAATGTGGAAGTTCACTAGCTTTCAATAATTTAGTGATATCTTTTGGAATTCTAGTAATATAATCAGGTGGTTTTATTGCTTTCAAAATTGCATTTGTAGTTATTACGTTCCTGCGCTTTATTCGCTTAAAAATTTATGTATTCATTTGTTCGAAGTTTGGCCGGTTTCGATTTGTAAGTAAAATATCGTCTCCTAACAATTTTGCCATTTTCGTTTGGTACATTAGAAAAATCAGCTACTTGTTCGCAGACGTTACGGGTGCATCAGCAATTAACAATGGAGCATTCAGATTTATATTCCATTTTATTAGTCAGATGTATCCAAGTCACGTCACCATTAGCAAAAACTTTTGGTAAATTATTTACAAGCGGTTGAAGATATGTATTCATTTTTGGTTTTCTAACATCACACCAAACACCAGCAACAAGAGTGAAATTTGATCGTAGTTTATGTGGAATTCCGCGGATTGGATACAAACTCATATGTGAACTATTTGTAACTTCGACACCATCTGTTCCCCACATTAAGACTATATCATAAGATCCTTTGAGAAACGCTGAAACCCTTTTATATTCAGAGCCATCAAAAACATCAGTTATTATTCTAGGAAATAGATGATCTATATTTGTCCAATACATCAGCTAAATTACGTTTTTCGAACAAATAATTGATTAAATGTTCTAACGGAAATTGATAAAATGCGCCAATTTCTATTTTTCCACAGGTTTTACATACTTCGTTAAGAGCAGTTTTTTCAGTACAACATTCCACACAATATAAATTTTTAATTGTTTTACAAGGA
>JABFQD010002786.1:0-14474 GCA_022817045.1 Psix sp. ZL-2020
AAAGTGTTTAGCTAAGGACGATGTATTTTTTTTATTTTATTTAGAAAATGATAAATTTTTATATTTATACGTAAAAATTATGCTTTTTGGAGCTACTTCTTTTTTTTTTTTTTTGTAAAAACTAATTTTACAATAATGAATGATGAAGTTTTACCTACCTAAGCTATTTTGTTCGTTTTTTTCAACTAACGTATTGATTTTGACAAATTTAAAATAGAAGAAATAACTTCTTCGAATTTTTAGAGTTGACAAGTAAAGAAAAATCGATGTTTCGAAATCTTATGAAAAATACGTATTGAAAATGAAAAATGTACATATAATCTCTTACAATTAGAGAATAAAACAATTTCATTTAGAGCATTTTTACATATCATTAAAGTAAATTAAAAAGTCTTTCTAAAAAGTTAAAAGTGATTACTTTGAGAACCTTATAATGACCACAGCCGAGCAATATCCATAAGGCAACCAATCCTACTGTAAAGAATAAAAATCTGAAACCAATCTGGGAATGGAAAAAATATAATACTATATATATGAATAAAATCCACTGTTATACGTATTTATCATTTTTATTATTCCCAAACTTTATTTAGAACCTGAAGAACTTCTTCCACAATCTAATATAGTAATAATTTATGGTATAATTAAGTTTAACATTAACGTCTGACAACGACGAGTTAAAGATTACAGATACATATGCATACATAGATACATACACATAAGTGGATACATCCATATATTTATGTATACATATATATTTAATATTATGTATATATAAGCTAATACTTGCCCAGACATACTGTATGATATGCATGTTCGAATTGCTTACTTAAACGACTCAAGGGCATATAAATAAATATTATTGCTTACATTTGTTAATAATATAATTACATACGATGATATGTTTTTGTAGTCCCAATGATTAATATGCACGTTAAGTGCGAATGTCTCAAATGCAAGACATTATGGACGGATTGATGCAGATGCGATAATAACACTCTGATAATCGGATTCGTTTCAATCAAATTTATACCTCCATTATTGTTACAGGTTATATTTCCAAAAAATAGTTGCTCAAAAATGATATATGTGCAATTCATACTAAAGATGTAGTTAAAAATTACATTCTGTCATTATTGAGCAAATATTATATTTCTTTAGTAATCTTGGCTGAACAGTTGTTAGAGATCAGAAGATCCCCAACGCTCGAAAATCAGAATGTTAAACGAATCAAGCATTGAATACAATTCACCACAAAGCTTTGGATTGTCATTATTACCTACTTTCCACGGTGACACTAAGTACAAGTTTCGTTCACTGTAATCATTCGTATATAGTCAAGCTTCCTGTTACCGATTCGAAGAATTTCTTGCAATAGTCTATGATGCGAGATCAAATCGCTAATGACTGTCTATATACTTCCTGATTCAATCAACGGGTCTTGTAACAGCTACACATACTGGAAACAATTTTTCGGAATCGCAAATTGTCAATAATTCTCCGTTATAAATGAGACTGATTTTTCATAATTAATCTTAAAAATTTAGATATACTTTTCATTAATACATCGCAATGTAGTAATTTAAGAAATTCGTGTATTCGCAATTACAATGTATAATTACGCATGTATACACTAAAGAGCGCTGGAAATTTGAAAGTAATAATTCTATTCACTTTCACCAATTCATTCTAGTTAAACTTTATTCATCTAATCATTTCGGGTAAAATGTCATTTAAGATTCTGCGATTGGCTGAAAAATCATCTTCAGGATTTTAACATACACAATTTCAATCACCCATACATACATCTACGTGTCAGAATGTGAGTATGTACGGGTGTACATAGACACACGCTTACACGACACTGCAAAAAATTTTCGGAACACTATCATGTGAAAATGCACTGAACAAAACCTAGTAAATTGTGATAACTGCATTTAATGGTACTTTGGTTGAAATCACATCATTGACCAGGACGAATAAAAATCGTTTGACGACGCGGCGAAACGAATTCCTGATTTTACGACGGTGAAACATATTATTATCCTTAAGCATGCTCATTTTCAGTACCATTGAAACAGTACATTTTACCGCTTGTTTGTAGCGTGCGTAAAATCTGCTCCAAACTATATAGAAATATATGACAAGGTACGTATGAAATTGTTAAAAATAAAACAGTGATTCGATGAGGTCTACTAAAAATGACGCATTACAATGCGAAAATGTGTTACCTAAAAAGCCAAAATGCGAAGTAATTAAATTCGAAGATAATCTCCTACGATGTGTTTGCAAAATACGTGAATTAGCATTAAATGCGTATATTTAATATAATCAAATCGAATCGACTGCTACGAAAGGGACCTCATATCTACATCACATATTGATATGAAACAAAAATTTTCTACAGTTATGATTACATTTGTCTAACCTTAAAGTACAGAGTTAAAATGTAAAAAAAGATTCTTAATTGATATATACTTAAATTACAGCCGCTAATTAAACGAGTCAGGTTCAGTTAACTTTAACTTGATTAGCACTTTTTTCCTCGAGCCGAATTTAAGTAAAGCATTGAAACATCGTGGAGTTGGACAGATTCATATTCAATGTCCACATTCAGTATCAAGTATGAGTAATCATATTCTAGGTGCGTGTTAAATTGAAGAATAAATATTATATGTTTAATTGGTAGCTTTGGTGTAACTGTATCCTTGTAAATAGTTCTCTATGATGTTCAAACGAAGCACTTCGTAGATTGCACTTTGATCCACTAACGACTCGTAAAGTTTCATTTCGTTAAAGTTTAGCTCGCATGAATGAAACAAAATTTTAAGTAATTTAATTAAATGGCTTGATATTCATGCACTGATCTCGCCTAATACTTTCGAATGATGCTTCTCTAAAAAAGAACTTTTCTTTCAGGTTCCAAACCCCAGCGTTTGCTTGTTACAAAAAAGTAATGCTATCAATACACTTATGTACATACACATATAATCGTGTGACAATAAACGTGTGCCAAATGAATTGTATTAGTTTGTATCTTACAATAATATGAAACTCGATTATATTTCTAACGTATATAGTAATGTACATGGACGATATGTCAGCGATATGTCTGCGTTACACTCTCAACAAATTCAAATCGGCGACCCCAAATCCCCTCCCTGGTAATTTTCCAAAAAGCATCGTGCAAAGTCATCGACTAAGCTTCTAATTATCACAGATACTTGATCTTAGAATTATTTATAGTTTGAGATTAAATAAAATGAATTTCCGTGTGTTTAGGAAAATTTGCTCCAAAGTGTAAATATTTTCTCTGTCGAGGCATAAAAACGTCTTTCGCGTTATCATTACTATTAAGGTCACATCATTGATATGCATTGAAAAATTTAATTCGGCTTTCCATCTTTCTATTAGATGCTTCAAAAGATACCTCCAGACGTTTGATGCTTTACAAAAGTATTTTCAAAGTCAAATTTGCAATGCTGTTGCCGAGATCAAAAGCGATAGTTCGGTCAACTGAACCGGACTCTGACAATTAGCCAGTATCACTTGTCTTTCTTCTTGAATACCTCAGTTGTAATAATGATAATAATCATAAATACGCCAGAACATTTCGGTAATAATGGTTAAAAAAAGACGCCGAAACAAGCTGCAATCCAAGCTGACTCGATGCTAGTTGATTGCGTCGAGTTGCAGCTCTTTTACAGCACATTTTTTCGACGCTTTAATACACATAATGCAACAGAGGGTGTAGGTGGTTCGACGCAAAATACAAAACATAGTCGGTTCATGTCCCGTGTATACAATATTGACTTTTACACTAACAATATTAAATATTGAAATCGTATATGGATGCACTTTAACAATGTGGTAGCCACTAATAATTGCATAGGTTAGAGGGGACAAAAAGGAGGAAGGGATCCAGGAGAGGAGAAGATATGAAACGGGATTAGACGAAATCGGATGAATGTACAGGCAGAAAGTGAACATCTGACTTCGCACTGTGGCTTTAGTGGTGGGTTTACGTATTTTGGTCCGTCAAATGAGATAGTTCTGCTTAAACGCAACAATAGAGAGGCTATAAAAATATTTATCAAACGCACACAAAGTATACGACGCGCGATTTGAAAGTGGATATAAAATGAGCGTATACAATGTTGCTTGGAGCGTTTGTTTTGAAGATACAGGCTTTTGTGAATGTAGTAGCCAATGAAAGGCGTCAAACCCTGTGCCAAGTCAAACGCTCGGAATGAGCGGAAAGAGGGAAAGTGGCCCAGGTGGTTTCCGCTGTTGATGAAACAGAATGTTAGGAACCTTAGTTAGGCGCTTGGACGATTCATGAAAATACAAAAAGAATCTCAGGGCTCTGCTTTTTTTACGTCTAATAATACTTTCTAGAGCGTTTTATCGTTTGTTTAAGACGCCTTCTGCCGTCGTAATTGAATAAATTTGCTACCGCTATAACACCATTTTGTCTAAATACAATTTGAAAGCTTCGCTTCAATTACGAAATACCTAAGTTTATGATATGTACGTTTAGTTAAAAAGTTGTAACAAATAGGTTCGGTAACCTTTTGTCATGATATGTACGGTTTTTAGATTTGTAAAAACAAACATGAATGCTTCGTGGAGCTCGCTTGGTACAGTTCCCTCATGGCCTGCACATTTGTCCTCGTCTCTCGCTTCTATATACAGATATTCGTTATCGCGATTGAATCGTATCATTTGTTAAAGCACAGTCATTTGTTACAAGAATTTCGAAAACAGTTGTGAGTAACGTCGAGAATTTTAAGAAATGTATATTGATCCATCATTTGACCACTTTAATATACCACATTTAGTTTCTTTGAGTTCCGCGACTTGTTCACGTGTCGTTACCGCCCTGAACTCGTTAGTTCCCACTTCGACGGTGTGAAAAAGTCAGTGTGTTCAATCTTTCTCGTGAAATGAAACGCGGAAACACGCAAAATTTTGGCTCATCCGTCGCGTCGTTTGATAATCGCTGGTTATTTTGTGACCGTGAAAAAATAGTGATCCGTGCGGATTTATTCGAGCGCATTTGTAAGTTGGATTCGTTCCTCTAACGACTCGATTGCTAGAAAACCGACCGTAATCGTTGCGAAGTGTCATCAAAATATACTTTAGTTATCACATTCGTTTGGTAACGTAATTTCGATAGAATTGATACTCGAGTTGGATATAACAAAAAAACGATTGTTTCCGATGATCAAACGCAAATAATCGCGCAAGCTCGGTACATAGAACATGATTGACCGTTTCTGCGTATCCAATAAATGCAATTGCACTTAAAACATTGACCTGACTTTCAAACACAGATCAGAGCGAGTAGTCGATATTTTAACGTGTCTTACTTTCAGCGTGACGCAACCAACAGGAAGGCACTTGGACAAATTACGTGCCGGGTTGGCCGTCAGTTTTAGCACACGGGTCATATCCTTCCTTCACTATACTTCATATCAAAGACAAATTTACTATATATAATATATATTATAATATATATACATATATACCTCGGTTTTTTCGAGCATATATATATATTACTGTAATATAAATACGATTCCTACAGATTCTTAAACCTATGATATGTTCTGATTCACGTTACATTATACTAATAATTGTTTTTTTTTTACTTTTTTTTCATTCTCGTCCCTGTCCGCTATCTTTGTGTTGCTCGCGTCCACTCTTTGTCTTTCTCACTTTCTCTCGTTTACTAGGACATAAGATTATCTTAACAACATACTTGCTTGCACGCGAAGCTGTCAATAAACATAGATACATATTTTCTTAGGGCACCTTTGGTATTTATAATGACGTTGTTTTCGGATTTGAATTCTTTGTATGTCTTGTACAACTACGATCGGCTATGTTTTTCCACTCCTCACTTCCGTGCTTTCCTTCGTTTACTCACTTCGAAATGTCAAGCCCATCAAACAAAGTAAGGACATGATCGGCATTACGTAACAAATCAACCATTCGTCGCATCGCAATTACTTCCAACTAAATGTAAATTCGGTTTTGTTGTAGAACAATCAATGTTCTCTAAAAAGCATTAACATAAATATTTTACATCTCAAGTACTTTGGTGTGCTTCAAGTTGTGATGAACACAATTTCACAGTGTCATCCATTGTGATGATTTTGCGACATTAATACTGTTTCAGTCTCAATTTTCGAGGAGTCTTTTTTAATCAAACAACTTTTGGTGTACATCTGAATAACAAATTTGTACTTGTTTACTTTATCTAGTTTCTTAAAAAAAGAGATGTTATTTCAAACGCTGGACTAATCAATATCGAAATAATATCAATGGCTTCATTGATGTAAAAAGTATTAAAATATTAATACAAATAATTAAAGCAAATAAATATTATGAAAATTGAAATCTAACAATATATATTCAAAATCATATACATTTATAACAGTACAATATAAATTTTATAGTCATTTGATATACATATATTAATAATTTTATATCTCCATAATGTTCAAATAATTATCTTCTAAAAATATGATTTTTAAATTATTTTCAAATGGAAATTATTTGAATGAAAACATACTTGATTGGATAATAAAAACAAAAGTAACTTCGTCAAAGAAAATGCATTCCTTCTAACGCTGACAAATATTAGTGATATAAAAATTGAAATATGTTGAAGAATTCTTGTTTAAATAAAATAATAATTTTAAATTAGTCGATGTAAGAATAATTTCAATAAATTGATAGCTTTAAATGGTATTTGTTAATATCCATTAGAAATAATGTCTTTGAGATGACACGCAAGTCGAATAAAATTATGACTTTCCTAGCACATCCATTAAAATGATATTCGTATTTAACGATTAAATATTCAATCGATATTCTTTGCATCGTCATCTTATCGATGTGATATTAATTCGTTATTGATTTGACCATATTTTTCTCTTATGGTTAATTAAAAGCTGTTTTAACATAACACACCACGACTGCCAACTATTATATCATTTCATATTCTTTCATTGTTCCATGATGGGCCTTCATTTCCATCCATAATATTCTTTTCATTGTTTTACAAGTGCATATAGTCGCCATACATACAAATGCCTATAATTCCTCGAAATATACCTAACTGTATTGAAGTGTAATAATTGGTATTTCATTTTTTTAAGTTGTTGCACAGTACAATGCGATAGACTATAGTAAGATACGGTGATTGCATGACATGCGGTCAGCGTTGACCCTTTTTGTTTGGTGATAAAATCGTACGAAAATTGTGCGGCAATTTACAATCTCTGGACACGTTGTGTACTGTTCTGAGCAACGAGCCAGACGTTGATTAACATTCTTTTTCGCGTCCGTGACACATCCGTCAATTGTTCTATGACGTCACTCGACTGCCGGAAGCAAATTATTCTCGAAACAATGCGCGAGTCTGTGCAATCGGCGTTTGATGTTGAGCAACTGTGCGGTTAGAAGTTGGAATATAATCGGAAAAACGCAGAAATCAAAAATTCAATTCAGTTATCGGCCAACCATTTTCGTGGCTTGTGCGGTTGAAAAAGGTCGATTTTTGATCGTGATGTCATGCAGTATCGCTGAACGAGATTCAGACTTATTTCGTGACGACAAAACAAATTACGAATTTCATATTCAGGGCGACTTACGTCCCACCGCGGGAATTAAATGCAGCACGATTTATTGCTAATCGCAGTGCGCATTATTGATTTCAATTTCGCTTTAATTTATAGAAGCCTATAATTATATATGTATATATCAAAGATTGCTGTTTGGATTGTAACATGTCCTTTCAACTTTTAAAATTTCCACCATTCTTTAACATCAATCTTTAGAATTAAAGCAAATTAATTACAATACTATAAATTTTACAATTGCAAATTAATGTCAACACATCTTGTTCCAATTGCTCAATATAGTTTAAAGCTAATTTATAACTCATTCCTTTTCTCAACATCAGAGTTCAAAACATTAATCTAAAAACAATAAATTATATCACAAATTTTGCATGATTAAAAACGGTGTCTTCATCAAACTTTAACAACACCATCGTCAACTGTTAACGGATCAATACGAAAACTCGTTCAGCGCACCGTACCTGCAGTTGTTGAGTCTCAAATTTGAGTGAAAAATATTGATAAGCGCTTTTGCACACCAAGCCTTGGGCTTAATTTTACCAATGCCATCATTACGCAAAAAACATTATGATTAGACATAATAATATAACACGCCCACGAATGAAACAAAATACAACTTTGTAGGTCATGCAAATTTATCTCATATTCAAATTCTCTTGCAAGAATAAATAGTAATTTCGATTAAACAATCGTTAAATGAATTTATTTAAGTCGAGTGATTTTTGACAGAAAAAAATTTTCTTTAGTTCTGTCTTTTTTTTTTTTTTAGAATTATAACAAAAATCTATTTAAATTCCAAAATGAATTTACATTTTCCTATTTTCATACTAATTAAAAACGACTTTCCATAAAACTGACAAGTTATATTTTTAGTTCTGACTTTGATAATGTCAAATATAAAACGACCGAAATTAGGGTAAAACTAGCTCAAGAACTCGGTGATAAGTAGACAAAAATAGCTGCAAAATCACGATGATCATTGAAGAGCGTTGTCGCGAAAGTCACATCCAGAATTTCGGTCCTCAATGATTCGATTCTTCTGATGAGTTACGTCGGATGTCGGTGTACGCAAGCTGATATGTATGAAATTACAATCGATCTTTCATTTCTATGTACATACATTAAACTCACAGACAGTTGTGCTTGCTTACTCCCTCCCTTTTCCCATTACTTTCATTATTAAATTTATCTAATTTTAATTGACGCGTAATCCCTCGTAACCGTTGCTCATATACATAAAATTTAATAATCAAAAAATCGTCGTAACGTGTGTAGTGTTGTGACATTAACAGTGACTTTTTACATACGAACAAAATAAATAGAATTTGCCTCCATCTTATCCCCGTAGCCTCAATAGAATCTTGTCAAACGCAAAGACAATAATAAAGAAATCAACAATTTTCTCGCTCGTCCCGTCGATCGCTTTGTTCTGGTCCAAATTGACGCCGTCCGACTTCTTGCGCTCACTCCGGATGTTCTCTTTGGTTCGCCGCCCTTCCGCCGCTTAGATCCCGCTCACGCTGATCTTAAGATTGCCCGTTTTCTTCTCCCTTTGTTCCCTGAAAGCAAATCGAAAAGCAGTT
This sequence comes from Psix sp. ZL-2020, assembly GCA_022817045.1. Lineage (NCBI taxonomy): Eukaryota > Metazoa > Arthropoda > Insecta > Hymenoptera > Scelionidae > Psix > Psix sp. ZL-2020. The sequence continues at coordinate 9,233 of JABFQD010002786.1, forward strand.
TAATATCGTGACCGCTCAGCGAAACGTGCTCAACGCCAGCCGGCGCGTTCCCATGTGCCGATAGGCTCGCAACAGACGCGACCATTTAACCCACCACAGCTCTTTTTCTTTTCTCTTTCTTGACAACGCTATCTCACGTGTATTGATTATTTTATATTAACAATGCAAGTTTTACGGTAAACGAACCCGCGACTTCTATATTATGAAAAAGTTCCAATTCGCAACGTGGGAGTCAACGCGTTGCGATAGAATATATCAACTTGTACTGTAATTATACAACCTTTCCATTTTTTATTCGTCTTTGTTATTTGATCAATACATGAGTGTAGTAAGTAAATGGTTCATTTCATGCCCTTTTTTCGTTTTTGCAACAGCTTTCAAGGTTTCATTAAAAAACATTGGTTTTCAAAATAGATGCACTAATTTATTTTAATCAAAAATAAATAAGTATAAATTGTAAAGTAAATATAATAGATAATTGCGACAAATATAAAACATGAAAATTAAGGAATATCTGATGATATTTTTCATTAGCAAATGCAAATCACATACACTTTAAAAATAACATAAATTCTTGCGTTTTTCAAAATAACTAATGTAATTATAAAAAAGTCTTTCGAAAATTAAATAATTTCAACAGAATTGATGAAATTTCAAATAAATTTTCAATTTCAAAAAATGATTTAAACTTCTGATATTTTTTAATTGTTTGAAAATTGATTTCATCTTATATACAGCAAAATATGAACAGAAATATTTTTTACTTTGTTAAAAATGTAGATATATATTTGTGTCAATACTTCACGTAAACTATTTCATCGTCATTAAATAATTAAATGTTTCGCCAAACAAAATATTTGGCAAACTCGACCGCTATAAGAGTCGGAATTAAATGAAACTTGCTGTTTGAATTTTGAACAAACTGTCCATCGATGTAAATCACGTCTGGTTTAAATTGCGCTCATTAGAACTGACCGAGTAGGTTTTTCGTGGATTTTCATGGCGCATTACTCGAAGCGATTACAGGGTCGATGAACTCGATTATCAAAGATTACAGAGTAGCTAATAGTCATGAGGGGGCAAATAGATTCCGAAAAAGCTTTGTTACAGCAAACCCGCTTGAATACGTCGATACTCAAGTTGTGGTCGACTTTTTCCTGCACGCATTCGTGTCTCAAATCAGCCAAATCTATAGCTAATCGCATGGCGTGCCAGTCAACGTAACAATTAGCGTTATTGCAATACGGCCTTCGCAGTCGCATACCGTCTTCGTGGCTTGTAGACTTCAACTATGGTGTACTGTTGTTTTACACAGACAAAACGTGCAACCTTTTTATTCCCACAGAACGTACAAAATAAATGAAACTTGACAACGAATACAAAGAGAAACATCTATCATCTGTTAAAAAACGTTCAAAATTAAGAATTGAAAATTATAAAAAAATTGTTTTAAAAAATGATAAGTTTTACATGAAAACTTTATCAGCTGCATTTGTGGATTGAAGATATGTCGTTGATGAAATATAATTTTAAATGAAAGTTCATCGTTATCAGTTACTAATAAGGCATGCAGGTGGAAATTGCAAACGAGTTTTTGAGCTATTACGAGCGCATTTAAATACAGATCTGATCAGTTCGCATTCTGCAACCTGATCGGAAGAGGATAATGTCAGAGGTGGTTTGAATGTCAAAACGAGCATTGAATTTGTCATAAGTTAGTCTATTGTTTCCACAATTATCGAATTTCACGCCTCTGAGCTGAAAGTTTTTCTTTTCGCCTTAATTATCGATTGTTTTAAGTTATTGATTAGACATTCGAAAGGTTTCTGTGGTTGTTTATCCATTCGATGAAATTGATGCGTAATTATAATTACACCGAGCTCTGATAATAGATAGCATATAAAAATGAACGAAATTTGGATATAAGTTTCAGTGGTTTATTGATTTTCATTCGGAGTTAATGAAAACCAGCATTATGCAAAAAAAGACTTTTTAGACGTCTATATAGCAGCTTAAAAATATGTTTGAAATTCATGAAACTGATTCAAAAATGATGAATTTGAAAAATAAAACGTTAAATTATTTCCATGTAAATACAAAGCTGTAAAATTGTATGAAAATGAAATTGATATTATCTGTCGAATTTTTTCATCGAAAAACTTTTATTTGTTCATATGTATCAAATTCAGTCGAACAGACTGTCGTGCGAATATACTATTACGTATGGTCACAGTGTAGAATTATTATCTTTATTATTGATTTATTTACTTTATTTCGACGAACTTGTTTTTAATAGGAGGAAGGGGAATTTTATTAGTTAATACATGCAATATTAATTTGCAGCGCTAACGAATTATTTTTCATTATTTTTGGAAACTTATTGGGTTCGATTATATTCGAAATTATTAGGCTATTAAATAAAAAAGCTTTATAATTACATTTGTATTAGTTGTCTCAATGCTAAGATCAATGTTATTTTAAAATATTGATTTGTTATAAAAATAACGATAAATAATAATAGAAATAATTAAACATTGAGTTCTAAAGTAACATAGGTGTGAAACTCCGACTTCTTCGTTCAACATTAAAAATCCTACTCGGTTGTCTTCGTCTTTCGGACAAAAGAGATCGATGCTCCTCTACTCCTATTTTCTTATACACTAAACCCGAATTGCTTACAGCGTTATAAAAATTCTCGCCAATGACGCGAAATTCATAAGCTTCAATATTTTGCAATCTAACCACGTAAAAGTTAGATAAAAACATATTCACTTGACTGATAAAAAAAATCAATAATTTTAATTATAATTACGATTAAGCTTTTTAGGAATTAGATATCATTAAATATAATTAATATTATGATTAATAAAAAAAAAGAAAAATTAAATGAAAATCATAAACAATTCTTTTCAAATTACGGTAAACTCTGGTATTTTATTTTTGAAGTGCTCATTTGAAACAGCTTTTACATTATTACTGTTGATATAAAAAACAAAATTACGCATTTGAATGAAGACATCGAAATAAAAGTAAAAACCCAACCGGAAGAAGAGAAACACAAGAACTCAAATAAAAGAAATCGTTATAAGGTGACAAGCTGCTGGTACACCTAAAAACAAAGCAAAAGGAAAGGAGAAATTGGCACGGGCAAGACAGAAAACTGATATAGAAGAGAACAGAGAAAAACCCGCAAGAGTAAAGTGTACACTGAGAAAAATGCTAAGTAAAGATTAAAATAAAATTCACAATCAAGAGACAAACGACAAATTTTAAACTAATCACCGACAAGAAAATGAAGTAAAAAGATAGGAAGTGGAATGTTTGCGTAAGCGCGTACTATTAAAATACTCAATAAAAAAGTTGGATACAAAATATACAACGTCTTGATTGTTCTCAGTGTACAATATATACGTACGAAACAATGAAAGGAACCTACTTCGATCCAGAGGTTCGTAAAGCCCACCTCGGCCATTTTCGACTTGGCATATTCGATTCGTATCGCTCCTCGGTCGGAGGAGCGGAGCAGCGATCCCTGGAGCGTAGCCATCGCTTGGGCCGCGTAACGTACGTCTTGGTATTCGACAAAAGCCACCGGGGATCCTCCCTTGGTGTGCATGCGAAGCCGACAGAAACCAGGGTAACTGTGCACAAATACGAGACATGGAGAGTACGTGCTTTAGTTGATCATCGGGGTGTTCAAAACAGCATGTTTTAGTTATGGATCTGTCGTAAACGCCCTTCCGCGCGACTAATTACTGGATGCTCGAGTGGGTCCTCAGTGTATTCTACTCATTCTTCCGGCGTCACTCGAAAAGAATGAGTAGTCGAGCGAGGAACCGGGTCACCCACTTCGATTTAATTAACGCAGCTCATCTGCGTGATTCGTCTGTCGAACCCGGGCCCTGAGTTTAGTTTCAGAGTCGAGGCCGCTTACTAAGTCATCAGCTGGTGCTCAACAGTATTGATTTGCTGCATGATTTCGCTCAAAAGTAGACAACAAATTGCCACCGATGAATATTTCAGTGCGCGATATGCCAGCTTATTCCTAGAAGGCGGCGCATCGTTCCTAGAAGTCGACGCAATGGCTACCCGATTGATTTTCTGCTTTTCCGTTCTCGGCAAATTCAACTAGAACTCGTTTATGTTTCATACGTTTGCGAATCTCATTTTGCACTGAGGATGACGAGCTCATTAGAGTTAAACAATTTGAGCAGGGATTTCGCAAGGATTTGGAGCAAAATGCTCGACTCCAGCAGACACCATCTATCTACACTTTCTGAATGATGATATCGTCTTGCGACCAAAGAAACGTCAGCAGTGGCGAAAATAAAAGGACGCTTGGAGACTATTAATGCTGAATTTGAATTAATATTCAAATTCGATGCATTGCAAAGGGCTCAAGCTTAAGTTACGACATCGAACCCTCAGAAGAACACACGATGGTTGCTCATAACTTATTCTGTGTTAATCGAGTGACGAAATTGACTATCCGATTATTATTCCGTTTACGATCATAATATACGTGGACAACTCGTGGCCGATGTTACTTTGTATTAAAAAATCGCGTGCATCGATTCCGAGACGTCTTTGAAGCTTCCTTCTTTTTAGTTTGCTTCCTCCGTTCATTCGTTCTTCGCTGGATAACATCGTTCCGCCACGCCACCGAATATCGCGTGTTGTAATATTGCAAATTTTTCATGAAAGACTAACGATTTCTAAGAACAAGGCTATGCCGCTTAAAATTTATACGCGTACAGTACAAATTATCCGGATAGAAATTAGACAAAGCTGCGCTTTTAATTAGGCTCCAGAGATATCACGGAATGATACTTATCGCCTGCAAGAGAAAAAGGTATGTTGTTCAGGAATAGATTAAGTGCTGGTAGATGGTGCTGTCTATGTGTGATCACTGCAAAACGAAGTGTTTTACTTCAAATCCAATTTCAAAATACACAATCATGTTTCATCAATGTATTTTTTCCAAATGCAGGCGTAATTTACTTTAAACATTTTGCGCTGAAAAACAAACATCCGTTGAAAATTTCAAGGTAATTTATACTTTTAGAAAGTTACTCAAATCTAACAATAATATAAATTTCATGTGATTACATTAAAATATAGTTTCCTTAAACTTATAAAAAACTTTTCCGTAAGATAATCATTAAATATTTATTAACGCCTTTGCTTCAAAATAAAAACTATTTTACATTTGTTTAAATTTTATTTCTTATCTTTTTTATAA
>JABFQD010002787.1:0-14474 GCA_022817045.1 Psix sp. ZL-2020
TCTAAAATATCAAAATTTTAAATCTTCAAAATGCTTGATAAAATGTTCAGCGCGGGCATGTCTGGATCGCGGATGTGTATCCATGCACGTGCGTGCAGAAATATAGTGCTCGAGACGGCCGAGTTGAAGCATTCGAGGAACGCAAGTCTCCGACGACTCGCGTTCTAAACGGCTGCGTACCGGGTCTCAAACGTATATAGTAGGAAATACGAAGGTTTTAAATGTTATGAACCCGAGATGCAAATCATTGTAAAAACGTCGCTCGCCTAAAAAGGTTAACATTTCAGTAACGTAACACCTCCCCCTCTTCTTTTTCTCACTTCTTTCGTCCCTTTATATTTCAACTTATTCTTTTCCAAGATTATCTTTGCAATAAAGAGGCGAAACAAAAGTTCAATATTTGTAAGTGAACGTAATAATATATTGTCGAACTTTCAGAAACCGTACCGTTAGCATAATCGAGTCGAGCATTTTTCGGCGCATTGGATAACGAGACTTTCCGAAATTATAACCTCGTTATTCGTGGGACCCGCTCTCGAATTGGCGCACTTTCACCATTTAAAATAAAGCCTCTGTCTGACTCTTGGACCTGATTCATCCATGAAGTGACGTTCTACCCAGAGGCGGTAATGAACGCCAATAAAAGTTTTGTCACTTTTAAAATGTCACTCAAGGCGTTCCGCATATTACGTATGGAGAAAATGAACATCTGTTTTGAAACTAACTGTTTTAGACACATTTGTGTAAATGGAGAACAGCAATCTTTATTCTAAAGATTTTTCGAAAACGGGCAATGCTTCTTCCGATTGATTGATGCTCTAACTGGAAAAGTGATGATGTACCTGTCAGTATACAAATAGGTTACAATTAGAAATGTAACCATGTTAATGAAATTTGAAAAAATAGACAGCTTGAACGTTAGAAAGTGAAAAGCAAATTTTTGTTATAAATCTTACATTTTCAGTATTAACATTTCACACTTGATATTTCACAATATAAACGTTTTCAAATCCTAATTTTTCCTGCATATAAAGTATAGGGTACAACCATTATAATATTTAAAATCTTAAATTAATATAAAAATAGAAATTAAATACGAAACAGAAGAAATATTACAGAGATCAAAGATTACGATACTAATTTAATGAAGAAAAATGTGTTTTTCTAAGTTTTATATATTTATGATGAAACATGTTTATAAATAACCTTCATAACAGAATTACGCACCGAAAACTCAAAAGCGTTACGATGATATAGTATTGCACGACTTGGGTGACACAAAAAATATCTAATTTTCTATTCATAAAAGTTTTTCAAAAAATGTAACATCTTATGTAAACATTTCTTGATTTACAAAAAATAAGAAAAAATCATTTACAAAACTTTATTCATTATCATAATTTAGTATATTGATATTTTAACCTCCGATATAAATAAATCATTTCACTCAATCATAAAACGTTAGAGCAATTAAAATCGAAAGTTGTCCATTTGAAGTGAAAAAAATTGTTTCTTCATTCTTAAGGTCGTCCTTCATTAAATACGAAAGATATGTACATTTAAGGTGACCTAGACTATTTCATCTGCATTTCTACTTTCTCAAAAACTCTCTGAACAAGCAGTCAATACTTTTTATGTCATTGAAAGTAACAAATGTCAAGTGCAAAAAAAGTTATAAGCGACTATCTTTTACAATTCATGTGACATTATTCAATTAAATTTTATGTTAAATTCCTTTGAAATAAGATAAGACAGTCAAGCCATAATATATCGTTTTCAACACTTCCGTTTCCAGAATTTAGTTGATTCGTTTTTTGATTTAAAATGAACACCAAACTACATAGAAGCATCACTTTTTTCCTAAAAGATGTTTATATTATATGAACGACCCCATATGACCAGCATGTGGAATCAAATCCAAATCTTGATGTTGATTTTCGAATTGAAGTAAACTTCTATAGCCTCATATAATATGCAATAAAATAAAATTCAAGTATCATGCATAACACATAATTCAGTGTTGAATTATGATCGGGAGTTATATTGTCCGGTACTTCCTTCATTAGATTTCCTTATTCTTCTAAAAAAGTATTTCTTAAAATCTGAAATTTCGCTTATATTCATTCAAATTATTCTATTGATATATTTTAAACACGTTTAAATACATTTGAATAAACAAAATTAAGTTCTAAAAATTGAAACGAATCCTCAACAACGCCATGTTCTTTGTTGTTCATAAGAGATCGTGGGAAACTCGTCATAATACATTTTCATGAAAAAAAAATCCATACTAAAATATGGAGTTTCATTTGGAAGCTCTGAAGCAGAACACGCACAGAGTTGCGGAAATATTTACATGCAATGTTGTATTCGACCACCAAAGATGCATCAAGATTACTTAGGATTCTTATAAAATCCGACATTAAAAGAACATAAATCGATCTAGATCAAATTTCACTATGCGTGACCCAGGCGTTCAGGATGAATATCATATTATTTCGGAAGACCGTACATTCATCTGATATAAATTGAATAGTCAAACTTTATGCATGAAAAAAACGCAAACATTGTGACAGATGACAAATTTCTGTTTCCTAAAAAATTGTCCATAAACGCTTACACTGTATTTCACGTATACCAAAGTAAACATCTCATTGACATTTAAAACGTGACGGTAAAATAATTGACATTCTAGTAGCCTCTTCAGTAGAAAAAGTCAAAATATACGCCCAACAATTTTGTTTCCCATTAAATAACCTTTCGATTACATAATAGCAATAGCATTTTTGTTGGCGTTAGCGCAACCGAAAAATAGTGAGCCAATCTAGGTCAATGTCTCGCATAATAACCGGGCTAGTAAGCTAATAAAACAGAATGTCCTCAGGTTTGGATTACAAAGCGAATAAATATGCTGCATCAAACAATTCTTCCAATATTCTTCTATTCCGAGAAAGGTCTTACGAAAATCAAATAGACAAGCCTCGCTCAGCCAACTATATTTATCTGTTCTTTATAACCGTGAATCAACTTAACTAAGGGTTTGGTCTCTAAAAAATATATTCTTTTCGAAGTCAAGTGCGTTTCGAAACTGAAAAAGTGCGCGAGACCTTTTCGGCCCGATTGTTTATCGACTCGTAACTTCGTTTTAAGTCCCATAAGTCTACCCCCTACTTTTGAGCGCAAAAGAATTTTGCGTACCGTAAATCTGCTCTCAACAAAGAAACGATGCATCGCAGAAACCGGCCGCGCGCGTTCGACTTATATCAGACAGGGGCGAAAAAAATAAGCGACAAATACCCAGGGAAATGAAACGACGGGCTTACAGAATGTCAAGAGTGGTAGATTTCTCGACGTGTCGGCGAACAGGAACAGAAACGTGTCGATCCGAACTTGTCGCACACAAATCTCGAAAGACCAGCCCCAGATTGGTATGGTATTGGCGGATTTCTAAGTAACTATATGTAAGCCTGACACGACCAACGAATGGCGTTAAATGGCACTTTCACTCTTTGCCACTGTCCGATCACCTGGCATATGTACGTTCTTGAATGCATAAGGACACTTTTGCAGTTACCATCGTTCATAAGGCACTTTAGTCCGGCTTCTGTCATCGGATAAATAATTCCATACTTATACCACGTAATGAAGTTCGTTTATGAACATTCCTGTGAATCATATTAGTGTGTTCCCCGTGTATTTTGTGGCTTCGGTAAGGATATAGTTGGACGCTTAGCATGAGTTTCGTTCAGGTAATGAAATCATTTCTCAATTATTGAAAAAAATAAATTGGCTGTAATTAGATAATTTTCATGGTTCTTTCATATATAAAAGATTTCCGTATTTCAACTTCGATGCAATCCTCATCATTATTACATTTTAATTTACATTCATTTACTTTGAACTAGATGTTTATCAATTTTTATGAAAATCCAAATGTTTATTTCATTTGAAAAGATTCTATTTGCATAGGTTATATTTCTCACCGTATATAAGTAACGCAATTTTCATTAGATTAAAATATTCATTATGCTACGCCAAATTAAATTTTGGGGTTAAAGTATGCTTTACAATACTTTTTGATGCTCATAAAATTCAATTGTGAAACTACGTGAACAAATTAATTGCAATAGGGCTCATCTTAATAGCGCACATAATAACTTTCATTGTACTTTAATTAAATCAACTAAAGCACAAGCTACGTGAGAATAAATTCGGAAATTGCTAATTTTCGAACGCTTCCTTCTTCCGAGTGAAAGACAGAAAAACAAAATGCAATCGTCATAACACACGTTATTTACGTAAACCATTTATATAACTTATCAATATCTTGATTTTTGAATAAATTCAGCTGTAAATCAATTACAAAGATTCTCATTTATTACGCAATTTATAATATTCAAAACCTTCGCGTAGCTTGTTTTTATAAAAATAACTAACTCTCTGTTCATCTTCAACGCTTTGTGCTATAAAAATGAACACATGATTTTCTATTACGTTACATCTAATAATCATAGATGCGATTATCTAGATAATTATAAGTGTACTTAACACATTCGTTGTATAAGAATCGTTACGAACTAAATATGAATATATCAAATAGTTTGTGGTTAGACGTAATAATTGGAAAATCATATTAATTGATGCCAAACGAGTTCTACAAAATCTAATTAATAACATCGACGCATTTATTATTTTATTTTTACAATCGATTGTTCAAATTGGAATGTTTTTGGACACTGATAAAAATTCAAGGGCATTACTTGTCATTCCTAAGAACATTTTCATATTCCGCAATAAGCCGGCTTAATAAAATATTGCTGTAACGATAACCATTGAAATGAAATTAGAAACGATCGATGCAATACGCAAGACATTATTGCAATAGTATTACTGATTTACCAAAGTACTCTTTCGATAATTAGGTTCGGCGTTGAATTGTGTACATTAAGGTCAAGTATATAGCATCTGTAATAAGCTTATATTTTTTATAATGCCGACCTTGCACACAAAAGTACATACACGATATTCTATAGAAAATAAACCACGAATTTTTTGTTTTTATTTATAACATTAGTATTATTTCGTAAGAAATTGAGTAATAATATCTCCAGCTATTCACGATTTCTAACAACGTGAAACAACTAATGACGGGAAAAAACGTTAGACTGAATATCACATTAAAAGAAATGAATATCAAGTTTCATAACGACAGTCCCTTCAACCTCGGACTTACGATCTCTTTCATTTTGATATTTCTCGTTATTTTCTCAAAGGGGCCTTAAGAAAAAAATTCGTCGAATCAGTAGTAGTTTTATTTTATGCATAGATATATAGTATAGAATTAAGATGGAACAAATTTCCTTGAAAACTACTTCATCAAACAATTTTAGAATCAAATGACAAATTTACTAGGTTTCTAGACTATATTTCTGCGGACAGAATAGACTTTAGACATACGTCCAAGGAAATGAAATAAAATAATAGGGTTTCAAAGTATTTGACCATAAGAATGTGTTCGTATGTACCCCCAATCATTTCATTATAACCTGAACAGGTTAGAGAAGTTTATGAAAAATATTAAAGATAAATGTTTGCGAATGAAAATGAAAGTATCAAAGTGAAGTAATCTAGCTAGTTAATAAGCGTAAAAACTGGAAAATCAATTCAACATTTGTCGAGAAATCCTAATCTGTAACCGCAAAAGGAACAAATAGGCAAAAAAGCTGACGAACTCTCGTGAAAAAATGAAATCGAAACAACTGCTTGATACCTGAATCGAACCACGCCCACAATCACAGAGCCGCAAGGTCGTTATGTTTCTCTTTCTTTTCTATCCATATATTGGAAGCAGCTTGCGCGCATTCTATTTACATTCGGCCGGGATACTTTCGCGACAATCCGGATTGAGCCTTAAATGTGCGTTATCGGTTTCACTGCAAAACCATTTTCTCGCCCGTCACACGGACTATTAAGTAACTCTAATTTAAAACACGTGTATAGTTTTACATTTAACGCACATTTTAACGGAAGAAACGTGCATGCAATTCCGACTTTACTCAGATGAACTAGGTTCCATTTTTATGATTTTCAAAAATTAAAAAAGTAATCATTAAACCAATGATTACGTACGAAATAAATGTTACACAAATCATTGTGCATTTATTTAGAATCTAAACGTTTAATACATTTGTAATGTTTCGTGATTTACTAATTTATGTACAATCGAAAACCTGTTTAATCGGGCATTGAATCATACAGGATTATAACAAATATTACTTGTTGCTGAATTTAAAATTACATTGATTGTCAGAAACGATGAAATCAGTTAATCGGTTTACATTTTAATTTAAGATACGTTTCAATCTAAAAACACGTTAAATTTATAGTAAACCTAATTTATTTGTACAATCGATAAGTGCGATATGTAATAGAACATTAATAAAGTGGGTTAAAAAACGAGTAAAGGTTCAACGAAACAAGCGAACACTTTCAAACAATAACCAATTCAACAGTTTTTTGCTATCTCGTGTCTGTCTGTTCGACAAGGTCAAGTCATTAGCACTCACGTGGAAAAACGTGAAGAAACAAAAAGCATTTGAAAAGTGTATTTTAATCTACGAATCTCTATAGTTTAATTCTCGGGAAATAATCGACGCACAGAAATGATATGAGAAAAAAGTGCCGATAACTTTGAACAAAACATGAAATGCAAATCACGAGAATGGTGTGATTGAAAAGCAACACCTCCCACGTCCAATCATTCACACAATCGATTGAACAATAACGAATTTCTGTCTTCAACTGCGCGGTTTATCGATTTATCGGCACAAACGCAATAAGCAAAAATTGCTTATCCGCGCGCGCCAATTATAAACTACCGCCCTCCGATATGGTATCGCGTGAACCAGCGAATAAAACGACCAATAGAGCTTATTACGTAATCACGGAATTTGATTAAGGTGCATTACCAAAGTATTTAGACTAATACTTTCTTTCTGATACATTCTCGCAGAGCAACTGAGCGCGAACCATGCAATTCATATAATAAATGGAACGCTTGTTCGCGGATGCGCAAAACGCACAATCATGACTCCCATACGAAATGTGAATGCACATCGGTATGTCACTGCTTGTTGACTTCTCTCCTTTATTATAGACACCTCATTCTTCTGCGTGCTACATCTAAGAGCGTCGACTTTTGCAATTCGTCGATTCAACACATTCTTTATATTCTTTCAAATTAGCCGTCACACTTGTATTTATGTTTGATTTGAATAGGAAAAATGACTTTTAATTGGATGACGTGCAACACAGATATAGCCCTGACCGACCAAGTAGTGTCGTTGGCACTAATTTAATGACTAACAATCCAGTACCGAGTTGATTGAATTTTCTCGTCGTGTTTGCCATTTCACGCAATTACAATGCCCAATCGATTTTTTCTATTCACTTCCTATGTGCTGGATTACATGGGATAAAACGAGCAACAAGAAATGCAAATTTTATTCGACATGCCGAGAGAAGTGGCCATTTGCGTTATAAATAGTTTATCATTAGAATTATGTAACTTCATGTTGCGGCAGCCTATTTCAAATGGTATTGCGACGATTTCTGATTATGAATGTATAGCAAAAATTACTAACTTTATTCAAATGTTTTTGTTATAAAAACCACTTTTGCTTTTGTAACGCTGTAATTTATTTCACTTGTTCTCTGGTGCAGTCTTAGTTTGCCAAGATCATGGTAATTGTTCTAATAAAATTCTTCCAGCCGTAACTACTAGTTTTCAAGTGATTTGCGATCTTTTTGCCATGCGCAAAGAAATTGTTCGTTATCATTTCTTCAGAATGAGCCGTTACGGTAATTTTTGAAGGCTAATTTTAGCCTTCTTGAAATTGCGCATTTATTAATTAATATGAGAAAACGATTAATCTTTGCTTTTACTTCCCGGCAAAAAAGAATTAATCTAATTTTATTAACTGAGAAGCCAAATATGCATATAAAAACATAGAAGCATATACTTACGACATCATAGCAGTAAATAATAGGTTTGAATATTAAATATATATACTCGATAAAGAAACAACAAAATTTTGTACACACTTTAAATTGCTTCATCTTAAGCCGTTCCAATAAGAATTAAATCAGCAATCGCGTTTATTGCAATTAAAAAACTGTCAAACAAATATTACAGATAATTTAGAAAGAAATATTATTACCATAATATCCTGACGTTGAAAAAGCAAATTTAATACCATTATACTCAACTTAATTACATAAATACAATTAAAATGATTAACATTTTTATACACCCAGTAAAAAATACTTTCTTTAACCTATCATGATTGTGTAATTGGTGGAAAAGCGAGGCTACTTTTTTCTGTTATTTATCAGTACTCATGTATTTTTTAATTACACAAGGGTTCTATGATTTCACGCACGTTGGCGAGAATGTATGTATTGCATTCCGCGTTTCTACATTATTTGCAAAATCAAGCTGGAATGCCGGCGGTTCGTGCCAAGTTCGTTTAAATCGAGCGTTGCTTACTGTCGGACACTCACCCTTGATACCTGAATTTGTTTGGTCACAATCGCGCGATTGTATGATTCAAGAATAAACGAATATACAATCATATTCATAATCATATACTTCGTAATGTGTGTAGGAGATCATATGGCCCCTACACATCTAGGTAACTTACATAAGTATTAGTTAGCACGAGCCCGGGGGCTGCACTGACAGCTACCGCGGAATTGTCCTACTTTCTAATCTAACAAATCCGACCACCCATTCACCCATCCGGTTTGACTTTTTTGGCTGTATCAATAATTGCATCCTACGTTATCAACCTTCAAACAATTCTTATATGGAATACATTCTTCTGTTGTTATAAATATAAAAACAAGATTTTGTTTGTTTTATATATTATTTATTAAAAAAATAAATAATATATTATACTTTCGTAGTTTATCGACACAAATTTATATAAATGCATGTGTAAATGCATTTATATAAATTTTTTAAATATAAAATATAATCAATATCGTCAATTACATATTAAGTCGATAATGTTGTAAAAGTTGTGCGAAATAATAATTAATTATTTAGACGTTGCAAAAACATGTAATTGAAGTTGCCGAGAATTCGCCTATTATCTCAAGTGTGCGAGAAAAAAATTGCGAAATCACAACTGATTAGACTAAATTTCGAGCAATTTTTACACTTTCAACGTGATACTTGATGTCATGAAAGGTATACATTATATCTTGACAAATGAACTTAAAATAGCGAACTATGGAAAGTTAATTGCTGAGGAAAAAATTAAGCGAAGGAAAAAAGTAATTCAACAGTATCGGTTAGCTGGACATCAAACCGCGCTTCTTATAATACAAGGATGATGTCATTACCGCAATATACGGCAATTTATGAAACATTATAATTATTACATGCAGTGATGTCGCTGACCGTGTACCATTTTCATTATACTATAGAAATAAATTCTTTTCATGCAAACATATTTTCTTACAATCTATCGTTTCTTATAGTATTGATTTATAATTTATTTCACTTATAAGAATTTTTACTCCATTCATCTGATCCAATAAATCTTTATCTGCTGTAAAAATTCAAAAATGTTTTTTTCTGTAAACTGTTTTACAGAGAATTACCATCCTCGTTTTTTCCTCATTTTAGATTTTTGTCGTTATAATGAAGATCCTAAAGAGTGATTGCGCAGCCTTTCGTATCATTAGCGTAGAAAATAATGATCTATAGCATGCTTGCTCTTTACGCATAAATTAGCTAAATTCTATTTTTACACCAAATCATTACCGAAGAAACAATATATGTTAGTATTTTTTTATTCACGTGAAAGTCATAAATAAGAAATCTCCCATTCATATATAAATCGCCACTCCAAATGAAAACAAACGCGGTAATATTAGAAATAGTATAAATCACAGATTTTTTTCACGAGTTACTGACCTGTATGAGTAACAATCATCAGCACCTACGCCTGCATAATTAAACTCGCTTATAACCGCTCCAGACTCAAAACCACGCGAACATGTGCGTAATGGCGGTAAACACAAGGTCAGCTGTAACACTCAAGATTGTCTGAGACAAGAAATGTGAAACGAGAAAAATCCCTTTCTAATGAGTCAATTTCAGCGGACAAGAAAGCCAATGGCTCAAAAGAAAAAAAATTCCACCCAGTAACTTTATTCGTTGCTGCTAAAAAATCTTATCACGCCACTGACAATCGCTACGTAACTGAATCAGTTATCGAAATTTACCGATGCGTTCATTATAAACGTCCATGCAACTTTCGTCACGGAATTATTTCTGTGTAATTGCAAGCATTAAATTATATAATCACGTTATAAAAATTGCCTGCACAAGCTACAACTTTATGAATTATTACCGTTTTCATTTTTGGTGTTTTTACTTAAACCAGTTAAGTCATACTTGAGACAACGTTTCCTTAACCACAATATGATTACTTCATGCGGTTATAGGGCTTATGATATTACGCACACGATATAGTTGAATGTCTGGAAACCGAACGCATAAACGCAGAAAGTAACTCTCATATATGTGTATGCACTATAGCTTTGTTCCAACAGTGAGAACGTATAAATATAGTGTACTTATTTCGACCGTTCTTTTATCGCGACAGAATGCCTTGCCCAACCTGACGTTTATTCCATGTCTCCATAATGCAAAAGTGTATCACTTCTTAGAACGACGCGCCTTCATTCCTGGCATATATGCCTTTGACTTTATTCGAAATGATCAAGCTCCAATCATATGAACTAATTATTCGAATTCCATTTATTCATCATTTTGAACAGCTCAGAATAAAAGCAATTGAAAAATTATGATCAATTGCAAGTATAACTGAATAAACAATGAATTCGAGCAGAGGTTTCGCGAGTGAACCATGATAAAGTACGACTGAAAACTTTAAAACGAATAATTGAAACTAGATTTGAACGCACACTTAATAAATATCGATCGTCTGCTGAAAAAAATGCTCGTAGCGAGATTACCGAACATACACCACCAATATTTCCGTTTGAACAATATCGATAACTTGCTTGTAGAAAGTGCAAGATATACGCCTCGAGTAATTCAAAAGCTATTCATTAAACTGTCAATGGTCAAAATTCGCAGACCATTCACAAGATAAAACGAATACAAATCGAATTACAGTTGTTCTCCTGAGTGAGAAAATTAATTCGAATTCAATTAAACATACAATGTTAGATTCTATTATCTGAGCAAGTCACAGCGATTTCTCTTGTGAAGTTTTATCTACATAAAATATGTTCTAAATTTCCCATACGTTACACTTATATACTTGTACATAGGTTCCTTTAAATACAGTATGACATATGCACTAAAAACAATTCAGTTAGATTTTAATTACTCCTGATACAATTTATGTATGTGTATCAAGTAACAAAATCAAACACGGATAACGTTGTTTATGAAGAAATAACATATTATACTTCATCATGACAACAAAACAAGAATAAAAATCTCGTAAAACTTGAATTTTAGAATTCTTGAATCATTAATTATAATCCATCTTAATTATTGCACAACGACGTCGCTTGGAATTCTACTTTTTTAGATGTTAGTTTGCATTGTAAATTTGTTTTGCATACCATATACTACAATTAAAAATCAGGCATTCTTTTTATAAGTTATACATAGCCTTGCTTACTATTGTACATAAATTGTCTTTAAAATGTATTTTGATTTCACGTCGATACACAGTATCCTCTGTCAGACGTCGACTCCTCCGAGAAAAATTTTGTCGCAGTGAACGAGGTCACAATGCAGCCACAAAGATTTATATTATATCGTGTGTCTTTCGCACGGGCATGAGCATACAATTGCGGGAGTTCGCGACGCTTGGTCGAACACGTACGGTGACATCGATGAGCGGGTGGGAAAGTCACACAGATCAACATAATTGTCTGTCATATGCGCGTGTAATAAATGATGTCAATTTTCTAGATTACACGTTATAAGCGATCTATTAAAATATCAATTATGAATAATAACAATAACTGATCTATTAAAGTTTCCTGTAAATGACCACTATTAAATGAGAAAGGTATTTCTATTTAGCTGACGGTAGGAAAAGTATAAGGTCGTTCACAACTAACTAATTGATAAACATGAATAAATTAATAGATTTCAATATAAGTGAAAATGAAGATATAAATCATTTAAGATCGTAAATTTATTTCACTAAAGATCTTTGAAATATGTAAAAGAAAGTGACTGCAATGTCGTCATCCGATCTTTTAGTTACATAACATTCAATCAACAATATTCAAAAGCAGTTTATTAAGAACTTGAAAGATACATTTAATTTAATACATTTCGTCGATATTATGTTAATTTGAATTCTTTCAATTCTATTGTTATTCGCAATCTAATCGTAATTCATTTAAAGGTTCAGATCTTGTAACTAGTACTGAAGAGAAACATTTTAACTGATAAAAAGATAAAGGTCGCAGTTATGTGAAATATCATGAAGAGTATCTGCGAGATTACAACACGACCTCCAATGTCCTTCTAATATTTTCCGATCTACTAGTGAAAATTATTTTCTCAAAATTAATCAAAATAATACATTTGTATTCAAACGATTATCAAGTTGATCGAAATGTCATTTCACTTATATACAATTTCACTTATATCCACATATATATAAGGACAGGTTCTTAATCCCATAATTGACAAATTCCATAACAGTGTTCAATCGAATGTTTAGCTTGAGATTCAATATTGTGCTTAATTCTATAGAATTCGGAATTTACCCATATATAAAAACAAATAAAATTTATTTATAAATATACATGTAACAAACAAGAATGTCTGATAATATTTCACACAAAAAATTGGAAAGTAAAAAAATATACAACTCGCGTAAAAAAAATATAAAATTCAGATCATTATTTGATTTCACTTTGACCAATTAATTGTTAACAATGAATTACCGATCAGAAAGAGATTTTTTCTTTAAACTTAATCGTCACTTTGGACAGCAATATTGGACCGATTTTTTCTTCGTTGACGAATGACATATTGTGCAACGTGTTAGCAAGCAACTTTAAGTATATATTACGTAAAAACGAAATATCAGAAACGCGAAAAAAGAAAATGGGTTATAATATGTGAACAATCGGTGTAAAGTAACAAAAAAACGTTGAATTTCGTCAAACTAACGAGGCTTCGGATTCCTATCATCGAATCGCGACGCACCGCTCACATTGTTTCGCGCGGAATGTAGAAAGTGTAGTGTCTTGAGTAATGCCTGAAGGAGTCTTGAGGATAGGTTGCCCGCGAAAGGATGATCCACGTAGAAAGGTCATCAAGAATGCATTTTATATATACGGCCACTTAGCTGTTTCAGCTTCGACGCGAAAATATGTTTTTCCATTTGACGATTATTGATGCCCACATGAAAATATTTGTCGCCAAATGATTCAGATCTATTGTGCAACGCATGTTTGTTGATCGCTTTATAGTTATCGTTGTTTGAATTATTAATTATTTTACCATTCGATGGCCGTGTGGGATTCGTTCAAGAAATATGTATCGTATTATTATAACAAGCATGTGTTGCAATTATACATGAAAGTGTGAGACGTTATTGAATTTATTTTATTTACTAAATTATTTTATATTTTGAACTCAAGAATAGAAAGAATTTATTTTTCAAAAAGAGAAAGTGTAAAAAACAAGTTAGTTAGAGAAACGATTTCATTGACGAAAATGAAATTGCACTTTATGTCTCACACGGAGATGTAATCGTATAGTGGTTACAACTCGGGTTACAGCTGTGGCTGTCCAGATCATATGATGCGAATCTGTATTTTTGCGGTATTGAGAGATAGTCCATCTTGAAGCATAAGAAGTCATTATGATTTGTTTTTAAGATTTGAGATTTCGTATTGCAAAGTTTTGAGATGTAGATATCTTCTATTGTGCTTTCGGATATTCTCAGATGCTGATAAATGCCCTGAACTGATTTTTACTTTTAATACCTCACAAATCAAGTGAATTATATTTTTAATTTTTACATTTTTATAATTGATGTTGGACAACTTTCTTTAGAATTAATATTTAAGAAAATATATGCAAATATATTAATGTCAACAATGTATTTACATGCTCTGTGAACAAAAAATTAAAATGAAGCACTTTTTATAGACTTTATTCATGGTTAATCAGGTTTAATAACATTGATGCATAATCGTTTTAATTTAAAAATTACATTCATTGCCATTATAAATAGCCGCATCTTAACACAATGAATACATTTAAAAATCATTTTCAAGAAAATAATATGATTAACACAGAAAACTTGCTATCACAGTAATTATCTTAAAATGTTTTAAGTAAATTTGGTTATTAAATTTCAAATATTTAAAATCAAAGATAAAAGATC
>JABFQD010002788.1:0-14472 GCA_022817045.1 Psix sp. ZL-2020
ATTATAATAGTATAGAACGAATTTAAATTAATCATAATCTCTGTGTATTGATTCCTTCAAAAATAAACATTTTATTTATCTTTATAATATTTCAACTAAATTAAAATGGATAAAAAACGTAAAAATAAATAACTTGATAGAAACAAGATGTATTATGTTATATTATAGGAAAATTTCTATGCAAAATAAATCTTAAGTATTTAAGATATATTTAAAATATAAATATACATACTCGATAAAACAAGCGAAACTAAATATTTTTCCGCTTTCCTCGATAAATTTTATACAATTTAATGAACCAAGTGTTAAAATTTTAAATAAAATATAATTGTAAAAAATGCTACCGTTAGAAAGTAACATTTAATCATTTTCGTTAATTTAATTTTATAATATATAAAATTTATTCATTTTTACAGGTAAACGAAAAACTGTACAGTTTCAATCAAATAACATACAACACTTTTTATGTAATATGCGTAACATATGAAGGTATATAAATAATACAAAATAAATATGATGTGGATTCTACAGCGTATACATTATTTTGAATATAGGTATGGAGAGTCGATGACAAAAAAGTGATGTATAATATAATCTGCAAACAGTCAGTCTGTTATGAGTGATCAGATAGTATGCATTATGCAGAGGCACGTAGTAAACACGCGTACTTGCATGCGTACATGCGAAGATTCATGCGTGCATTGTACCATAGATTCAACAGTAGTTTTTTTGCCACATAACGGTCGATAAACGTGGGAAAATCTCCTAAGATCTTCTTGATATAATGTTTTATAATTGAATATCTTCTTTAATTTCAAGAATGTTTCTTGGGATCTCTATAACTCATATCTTAATTATTTTCTAAATAATTTAAAGAAAATATATCCCATCAATTAAAGTATCATTAACATCTTTATGAGCATATATTTGAAAAGAAAAATTTTTTGTACCTTACTCATTTAAAAAATCATTTTTACACCTATCAACAAAAAGATCAAATATAATCGCCGACCATTTCGAAATGAAATAGTTTTAAATTATTCATACTTGTTAGCTAAATTTTTCATGCTTATAAAATTTTTCGTTTTTATATGTACAGTAATTATAGTAAAGTAACTCTATCATACTCAACTCAAAAACATAAGTTTTCAGTTGTTTTTTAGATTTAAATAGGAAAATGAAACACGTTCCATTTTTGCAACTTTTTGAAAACTACCATCCAAATTACTGTTTTGGGTAGGACTTTTAAGTCCGTTTCAAAAGTTACCGTTCCTCGAGAAAATTGAATTTGAAAAATCTGATACAAGGGATTATTCAAGAAACATCTTGGTACTCACAAATGTAGAATATGAAAATTTTAGTGATCTGTGATAAAATATTGGTCAAATGTAATTCAAAAACGTGTTGAGAATATTTGTTCGCCTTCAGCCTTAATACTAGACTATAAAAATACTATTCCTATGACATAGCTATGTTTTGCCATGCAATAACCATGCCAATGCTACTCCAATATTATGCCAATGGTATGCCAAACCTATGACAGTTCACAGTTTTATGGATGCTATTGCTATGCTATACCTATATTACAACCATGCCAATGGTGATAACGAATTATATTACGCATCAATCACGTAACAATGATCTATAAGGTGGGTGTATAGCACAAAATGAACTAAACTAAAAAACTCAAAAAAAAAAAAAAAAATGAAAACTAAGGATAAAAATAAAATATTCCTTAAAAAAAGTATAATCTGTTTAAATTTACATATATAAAATATATATTGTAATACCAAATATAAATACATAATAGCCGGAATATGAGTTGGGCATTTTCGATTGAACGAGAGAGAGACTATACATAAAGATTATATATACCACTAGCTTCTCTTATTGTGCGTCTGACGTTCTAGTTCAAAACACCTTAGGTACTAACATGATACGTTAATCCATGTTAATTTATTTCATAAAAGTACACTTATAATTAATAAATATATGAAATGTAGCTAGATAGAAAATGGTTATATAAGCAATAACTATATAAAGTCGCATTTTCGAGATTAACTTCGGTTCCGTAAAGGAATCCAGGATCCGCTAAAAGAAACGTGAGGTTTTCTCTTGGATTACATAATCTCAGCATTACTGAGCACTATTAATGCACTTTATACCGATGTTATTTACAATATTTTTCATCATGCCCGAACGTAAAGCTCGACTTTTTTTCCGATGACCTATTTCTCACTCTATGACGAGAATTACTCACCTTAGGGTCTAAAACTCTACTTATCACCAACCATAGAGAATGAGAAGTCATACTTTTTGAGCAGGTAAAATGAAAAAGTTGTTCGTGAAATTTTGACAAGTATTTGACAAGATTACGATCACAACAAAAATACAAATATAAATAATATTTGAAGATGAGAAAACATTTTTTATTGCACTGCGACGAAAAAATTTGTGGCAGCGACGCAACACAAAGTGTCGAAAAAAATTACGATTAAAATATTTCTACTCTTCTCTCCTAGCAGGGATCTATTATTGCTAGGTAGTATTTTCAGATCTAGTTTTTTGTTTTTCAACTCTTAAGCATTTTTTGAAACATAAATTAAACTAGTCCAAAAGTATGTACTTTTAAAAAATATAAACATTTTTTATGTCATAAACACTATTGAATTATATTGGTATAAATTAAAGTAGATGTATCATTTTAAATATTAATTTTATCCTAATCAATAAAAGCATGTTAACACGCACTTTCTCTTATATGCTTCTTTTATAGTAAAAAGTTGGATAATATAATAATTTTATAGTTCAACCCGAAAAATTATTTAGATCTTGTTAAAATAAAGTTGAAATGCAACTCACGCTATAAGTTTGCTCCTTTATAACAAAAATTGTATTTTCGTGGTAAATTTTGTACATTAGGAAATATGGCGGATTTGAACACACAACTTATCCGTCGCGAATGTGAAACTCAATCCATTAGACTACAGTACATATGTAAAGTTTCTCATTATCCAAACTAAGAATAAGTCAATTTAAGCCACTATATAGGAAGTTCATTAACGTGTTTTTGAACCTACGTTAATAACCACCCAAAAATAAATTGAAATATTTTTCACAAAAAATATTAAAACAGCTACAAAAATACACAATTCTAAGACAAAATTGAAAATAACAGCACTAAAAATATCCGATTTCTTATAACTTTATATATTATGTTCACTTATTTGTATTAATAATCACTTACTTTGCATATGTATAGAAGAAAACTATTTACCCACCTGCAACAAATATAAAAAGAAGCAATCTTAATGATTTGTTTATAATAATTGAAATTTATAAATTATGCTCAATAATTCCAAGAGCATTTTATCATGGATCACTCAATGATAAAAATATATTCAATTCCATTTCAGACAATAAATTGTCTATTCCTTATTATTTAATAGTGTCTAGCAAATAAGCACTATATATAGCACAAAGAATATATATATATATAGTATATAGTAATATGATTATAATAATTGTGACGTCTTCAATTTCTTAAAGAAACTATAGTATTTCGTCGAATTTGAATTATGTATGCAAATCAATTGACTCATATAATCATCAATGAATTGGTTTATACTATTTATTAAAAGCATAATAATTTTAATGTTTTAAAAAACTATTCGCACCATCAAAATTAACCCAAGATGTTGCTCTTATCTTGGTAGTAATACAGTCCAATGTAGTTTAATCTATTTTTCAAATACTGTATCAGTTCCGGGGCTTGCAGAACTCGCACAAATAATATAGAAATTCAGTTGTCTAAAAATCATCCATGATGATTTTTAAATGAATTCATGACGAAAGCCAATCTTTATAGATGCTCATAAATAATGAACAATGAATATAATATGTCAAAAAGATGTGTACTGTAGTAGGATATGATCTCAACTTATGTTCAGATCAAAAGCAGAAAAGAACTCCTCAAACAGCAAGTTGGCAATATGTTATATATATCTGATATAAAAAATACTTGGGAAAAAAACAAACCTTAACTTTTAAGATAGTTTGAAGAAAAATTTGTTAGACAGAATGGTATAAAAGAAGAAGACGAATGAGTCTTAAAAAGTCTCTAAAAGATAACCAAAATTGTTAATAATAAGCATATGTCAGACGAGAAATGCAAGAACGAAGAAAATATCTACTTTAGAGTATTCGGCATTGGTATAACACTAATACAACAACAGAATTGCCTGAGTATGGCTTTGGTATAGTTACATAGTGCCACTGGCATGAAGCTATAAGGCAATTTTATGTTAGTGTCATGCCAGTGCCATTTCATAAATATTTAAAAATAACAATTAAAACATTTAAAACTAGCAATTAAAAAATTTAGTTTCTTAATAAGGGGTTAATATTGACCTAACATTGCCATACCATAACCACATGATGAATATCTCAAAGACATTCCGAAATTGCACTATTTAAATGCTATATTTCTTCTCTTATTGTTAGATTCAAATTCATTCAGAGCTTCATGATTTTGCTGTGTAACATCTGAAATTTTACGCAGTTGTAATGTGATTTTTCACTAGCAATAACTGTGCCATTTTTCATCCAAAAACAACAATTTTCTTTCCATTTTGTTAAGGAAAAGATGAAATCCAACAATGAAGAAGGTTTATTCTGGGGGCTAGTTTTGTCCATGTTCATGTTCGAAATTGAAAATTGTTTCGTGCGATTGTTTTTATTTACAGATAAATTACACTAAGAAAAGCTCTTTTTACAGCTTATCTCAGATCTGTTCAAAAGAGCAGATTTTTAGTTTTAATTAATAAAAAAATTTTCCAATTTCAATTAAAATTGTGGAAGATACGGTCGGTTAAGAAGTGGGAATATTTCAACTTTCTTTGGGTGGCGAAAACTCTGTGTGCATTGCTTTATTTGTCTTTGCACGCAGTGAATAAATAATTTAAAAAATATTCAACTATTTTCGCAGTTCAATTCATGCAAAATCTTTTTGATACACATTGAGGCTAGAATGGATATTTCTGCAACATAAAAATTATTAATAAAACTCTTTTCAGCTTTAAATAAAGAAAACACATTTTACGCTACAAGAACAAACAAAATTTCTAGTTTCAAGCGATCGCACATGAC
Organism: Psix sp. ZL-2020; assembly: GCA_022817045.1. Taxonomy (NCBI): domain Eukaryota; kingdom Metazoa; phylum Arthropoda; class Insecta; order Hymenoptera; family Scelionidae; genus Psix; species Psix sp. ZL-2020. Next base: position 5,149 of record JABFQD010002788.1, read on the forward strand.
GTAATTATAAGCTGCTAAAAAAATTGCCGACGATGTACTGTCTGATACTATCATTTCTGCATTACTACTAATTCCAGATACTAGTGTTGGTTTACATCTTAGATTCAACTTGATTCTGAAGTTCAATCAACATTTTAGCACGATATGTGTCCTAAACATTTACAAAGCATTGAAGCACCTGTTTCTTTAATAATAATTAACAATATCTGGTTATTTACCCGTTACGGGCATTACCAAAAGAACCTATCACCATCCTACGCTATACAATGTCCTGACAACTGTTTGGGAGAAACCCAAAATCTACTATTAACAAAAACGGAAGATGCTTTGTATCTTAACCAAGATATCTAATATAAAAAACTAAGCGGTAGTTATGAAGGGAGTTATGTGGAGACGGCCCCGTCAGCCTTGTTCACTGACCAGTATTATCATCTATGTCAGGCTTTAAAAAGTCCAAACCTGTAGCCTTTCTGGCCCCTGTTACAACACTTTTTTCAATATCAGACTGATATTTCCTCAGTTTATTTGATTTCCAACCAATTTTTATGTTAACGCTAAAAATTTGCGATTCAAATTGCACGCTAACAGCCATTGTTGATACAATGTTGAAACAACTCTTTCACTAATGTCAAATTAATGTGAGTTTGTTAGTTGTTTCAACGTTAAACCAATCTTGCTGCTGAAGTGGAAATTACGTCATCTATTCTAAATCAGTGATCGAAATCAACACAGTGATTGAAATAATTTTATAAAAACCTGTTTTCAATTGGTTTTGTAAACAATAGACATGTTACAGTAAATAGACGTCAATATTATGTTCAATCAACTGTTTTATTAATAATTAAATCATTTTTGCTTTTTTAATTATTTTGAAGATTAGCCACTGTCAATATGAGCTCTGAATATTAGTCTTCAATCCGACATTGACAAGGCAAACCAGGTTTAGATATGACTATATAGACAAAAATTGTGTACTTTTTACTTCACCTGCCATAAATTTTCTTGTCATTTTCACGTAGTGTATAAAGTTATTCGCTTTACAAATACCACTTATAATAGCATTGCGACCACTCCAAACGGCCTTTTTCGTTCTTAAAATAAAAAATATCTTTTACTTTCGAAGAAATATTGACGTGTATAGTGAATTCGTATGATACTCACATGATGTAAAATTAAATTGCAACTTATCACAAGACTAAAATCATAGAAATCAAGGTTAAAACGTTGCCATTCGTAAGTTGGTTTAATTTAAACCAAGTGAGCATCTCTTTATGGTCCTCATTCCCAATATGATCAATACGACAATTAGAACTCATCATGGGGGACTCTCCATGATTCATGCACGCGATATAGTCTAATACGGACCAGTTGGTGCGTCAGAGCACTAACCGTGGTTCCTGTCTTTGATTGACCCGTGTGATGTGTGTGCAAAAGTGGTAATAAAGTCTCTTCGTGATCTGCCTCAATTCGTTATATAACGCAAAGTTAGACAACTCATCACCATTTCTTCGGCGAATTGTAAAAGGCGGCACATTTCAAAGCGACATATCTCCAAACAATTACTAGCAAGTACAAGCACTACTCCACTAATAACCAATAATCAAAAAAGTAAATGAACCTAATCGAAGAAAAACACTGAAGCAATACTTTCAGCTGATCAAAATACACCCAAGTTTGTTTTAGCAGCGAAACAGAAGTATCGTACGTTTAGCAGTGGGAAAATGCCTAGCACAATTTGTAGCCTATGAGAAAACGATAGATAACTCTCATCAACGAGGATTTCTGGACTTTGATTGTAGATCAAGGACTGCTATCGATAAACAAAATAATATCAAAAAAGCATAACTATAGATATTTTTTTATCAGTAACAGTTGCACAGTTGATACCATCCGAAAAATCCCTACTTATTTATCATATAACATTAACCTATCGTTTTCTTAAAATATAAGATAAAATAAATTCATCATGGTACTAACCTAGTATTGGGATCTGACATAAATTTTGGGTTTGTTACGAGAACTCTCGGGTTCACTTCGTTGCCAACTTCAAACATTTCTCAAACAAGGTTTTTCAAGTTTTGGAAAGGAATGTTCTACCTCTTATTCTGTTACTAGTAATATTAATTGTGTGTAACGAATTAATCTCTTCGAAGATATTTTGATAGATGCAAGAAGAGTGTATTTGTTATATTTATATGTCGCAGTGCCTTGACTCATGATTTCAGAAAGCTTACAAATAAACGATTACTACTTTTCATTTTTAGCAGCCAAATATAATAAGTTCTATTGGAAAATCATTAATAAACAAGGTGCAAGATTTATTCTAATATTTCTCAAACTCTATAAAAACTGCATGAAACTAATCATAATTTTAGATAGTGTTCATAAACATAGTTGACAAAAGATATAAATAATAGATTTCATGGAATAATGTAAAAGAATAAAATACTAAAAAATTTACCTTCATACACACAAGTTTAAAAACTAATTGTATAAAAATAATTTTCCCCATTATGAAAGGTTGCATTCAAATAAGAGGATGATTTTAATTTGTTAATTTCTTGCTAATTGATTCTTTTAAGTGTCGAAAAAAATATTTTTCATAAATAAATTGTTTAAATTAATTTAAAAGGATTGAAAGAAATAATTTTTATAAATCCAAATATAATTCTCATTTTAGAAATATAATAATAAACCTTAAATAATATAAAAAATTACTATTTCTGTAACTATTTATATGATGTCCTTGTTTGTCAATCATGTAAAAAGATGTCTTTATGAGCAGAAATAATTACATAAATAAATGTTGTGTTTTACTCTAAATGTCAATAAATCTTAATTCATTTATATAGCTTTATGTATATTTAGATTATAGCTGAATCTTTTTTTAAGAGTATTTAGTTCGTCAAAAAAATAGTATATTCGTTATGAATCCTACAGGCAAAAGTTAGGTAAAGTTGGACTTAGATTAAGGTACTAGAAATACTAAAGTCACATGAACAAATGTTTCTCTGTTTTTCTCTAATTTATCGTGACATTTCTTTGCTTGCGTATTTTTAAAATGAAATTCTCCACTTTCCTTTCGTTAAATAACAAATAGTGCGTAATTATTCTACAGCTTGATTTAGTCGTTGCCTTGAGAAACAACCCAAGTTAAAATTTAGTTCTACGTCACTCTTGAATAAAGATGAAAATAAAAACATAAAAAAGTGTTATATGTTAAACCTCATGGAGAAGTTAATTTAATTTCAGAAGGAATATTTGAAAAAGACATACAACTTGTCTATCGTTTGTTTAATAGTATTTTAATTATTACCGCATAAAGTGTATCCTGTCTCAAATAAAAATTTATTTTATGAACATGTTAATTTTTCAGTATATTTACAGTAATATTACATTGGGTTAGATATTAACTTTTATGTATTATAAATAAGTTAAATGAAAAACCTGAGATGTGTTTGAGTTCCAAAGCTGACAACTAGTGAGGCACTAGTTTAGAAGGGAAAAATTGAGAAGATTTTGCCACTACAATTTAAGCGTATTCATATAAACATATTTTATTCATGTTATTTGTAAAATTCATATATTTACTCCACAAGTACGTAAGACAAATGTACCTAAATCAAATTTAAATATTTAAAATTGTGGCCAAAATAGGCATGTAATTTAATGTTTCTAAATCATGTTAATTCTCAAAAAATTGACAAGATAGTCGGATTTTATGTTTGCTGAGGCAAAATTAGTCTCTTAGTTTGCTAAAAGTAGTCTTGAATACCAAAAAGTGAAGTTAGATTCTTCAAGTAGCGTTTCAAGAGGGTGAAGGGGCAAGTGGCAGAGTATAGGTTTCTCAATATTTTTATACTCTTGACCTGGTCTAAAAAGGTCAATGCCCAATAGAGGTCAGTTTAAAAATTTTTGACGGAAAATTTTTATCTAAATATATTAATCATAAATATATTAATTTGATTTATAAAAATTTAATTCAATTTGATTTTGCACCATTGCATGAATTATCACGCGAAACTGAAGATTTCATGGCTCAGAATATAACAATCCTTTCATACTTATTTATCATCAACTCTATTCATTATTTTCATTTTTTCTAATTTATTATTGATAATAATATCATCATGTAGTTACAGCATGATCTCAGTATTTATAATCTAAATTTCATTAATAATTATTCATACTTTATTTCATTTAATTTCATTTAATAAAATAGAATAATTATAATTTGATAAAATTTATTCAATTTTATCATTATTATTGAAGGATAAAGGTACTTCTATCTTTTTTCAAAATGTTTTCTATTATTTTAGTAAATCGGTTAAAAAATTGAGAAAAAAAATATTTTCTTCTTTTGAGTATAGAGCCATCTGGCACCAAATTTTAATATGTTTATGTAAAAAAAGTTTATATCAAAACATATAAAACAAATCGTTGCACTTAAAATCTGCAATTGATCTATCTAATAGACAAATGTTATTATTGTTCAATTGATTTTCCGTGCTTCTTAACATCATACTTATGATGATTAATAAAGAAAATTTCTAATATTTTACAGAATAATTTAGTATCTCAAAGTAGAACAATGTCTACATGTCAATATTCATGTTCATAAAAATAAAAATGTTATTTATTATAATAGGTAAAATAATTATAGAAACATTAAATATAAATAATGTATGTCTACATTTATTTTTAAAAAAGACACGTTTAGTTTTTACAGCCATTCCTAAAAATTTCGTTCAATATTTTTAAGCGGTGCACCGTCTTTTCAAAAATAAAATGTTTAAACATGCTTTCAACAATATTTGTTTGATATGATAATCATTAAGTAATACATTTATTCAAACGTTTCTTGCTCTATGAACATAGAATCGACTCCATATATTCAAGATAGATATATTGCGCTTGTAACATTGTTTAAAACGTATAATTAAAAAACAGGTTTTGTTTAAAATATGATACATTAAACAAAATTAAATCTATTAACTATATCTTTCTATCATTAACTTTTTTAACCTCACCTTGATAAAAATTGTTTCTCATTAATTTATTTGTAGTATTTTAATGTATTAAAGATGAGTTTTAATCGAAAGTATAAATAATATCTGAAAAAATTATTAAATTATCCAAAAATACGTCAATATTTTGCACTATTTTTGGTTTATTTATTATTTATCAATTTCTTACGCAATTAGTTTTATCGAAATATTTTCTTATTACAGAGTTTGTAGATTTGATACTTTTTATGGCATAGAAAAGTTTTTTTATACGTACATCTATCATATTACAATATTTCTATCTTCTATTTAATGTATATTGAAAATTTAGACAAAAATTACCTTTTTTGCACTATAACCAGGGATAATTTCGTAACACGGTAAAAATTCCCGTATACACAATAAAAATTTCCATTGGTTACTCAACTTTTTGTGAGATTTCACTGCAATTATATGGTATTTAACGGGAATTTTTATCCTGCTACGAAATCATCCCTGGTTACCGTGCGAAAACAGTAATTTTTGTCTGTATTTTTCTCTTAGTGTATTCTTACCAAGTATATAACTTAATGAGCATGCCTAGACAATTGAAATTGAAACAAAAAAGATATGAAAAATTATTATAGAAGTTAAGAATTTTATGGCATATTTTAACAATTTTACAGTAAATTATTTATAGCCTATACAATTAAATTTGAAATCTCAATTGTGGAAAGTTTTTAATAAAATAAATACTTTCTTATTTAATTTAACCCTTCAGAAATCGCCTATTTTTAATATTTTTTTTATGTAGAAATGAACTTTACTCAAACCTCTTTTTAGTGGGATTTGTTGCTAATAACACGACTGTCAAAGGATTAATAATATGTCAGGAGATGCATGAGAATATATCTGATATTGCAAAGATCTGTTGTAGCACTCAATCTATAGCTTATTTTTCGTTTCATTGGAATTTATATATTATAACAGACTAAAATTAATTTATACTTAATTTATACTAAAATATGAATAATTAATTTTGTTTATTTCAGTATGATTGTGAAATATGAAAAATAAAAAATATTTTCAGAAATATCGATAAAATATTTTATTTCTAATTTTGTAGCTCATCAAATTGAGTTACAAAGTTATGACTCTTATCTTTTACTCCTAAATTAATGCTGTACCAGTGAAGACTTAATACTAATACAGTATTAGATGTTCGTGAAAAACATAATACCAAAATATACTTAGCCAGTAATAAGTTAATACTAAAATGTTCACTTAATAATATTGTTTTAGAAAAAATGTTCTTGCACTAAGAATATTTCACATAATTATGTAATGTAATATGAAAAAGAAACAAAATTCAATGTTGGACAAAAAAATATGAAAATGATAAAACCATGATCTTTTATTATGTTCGACCATGTTTTCTTAATTTAAAAGTCTTTACTTAATTTAACGAATTTTCCCACTTAAATGTGAATTGTATTGTTTTAATTTTAAGCTATAAAAAGGATTATAATTTCGTTTAAACTAACCCCATTCTGCTAAAAGTTTTAATAATGTTTAATAATTTCCAAATTAGAACCTTTATACAAATTCTTTATGGATGTCAATCGAAAAAATTTAACTGAATACAGCTGAAACAAAGTTTTACGGGAAAAAGAAATTCAACTCAGTATGAAATAGTTAATATTCATAGCGTTATTTCGACTAAAACGCTTCATAACACTTTAGCTGGACCATCCTATAGGTATTTCAGTTTGGTTCTCTTCATCAATTGCCAATCGTTTGCCAATATCGGCGTACGAGCGGCTAGTTTATACGTATCTAACGGTATTCGACCGTGGATCGAAGCGCACTTTACCATTTGATAAAAGGATAAGAGAAATTGACGGTGTAACTTCTCGTTGAGGTTGGTGCTTGTCTCACAATCACAGAACTGCTGATATTAACGATACGAGGTTTGACGTTTAACAGAACGAAACTATGCTAAAAATAATTCTTTTGAACGACTGATATTTTTTTTTAAAAGAAAATTATTATGTGATTCTAATATATGATAACTCGTGTCGAATACATTCACATTGATTTGTATTCATAATATAGATAAATTGAAGTATAAAATTAATATATCGTATTTCTACACATCGTTTTATACTAAAATTATACGCGAACAACATAGTCTAATTTCCATGCATTTCATAATCTATAAATATACATTTGAACTCTCCATAGAAAGCACAAGTAACACTTTAGCTTGCTGAAGTCTGACCGAGTCCGAAGGGATCGCAGTTAAAGCGGGTTAAGTTTAAATGACAAGTGCTGGCCAGAAACACACGCTGCACGTAGTGAGTCAGTCGCAACGCAAAGAAATAATACGTCATGGTTACGCGAGCGAGCGACTTTGTAATCGACTCACGTGGTACGGCGCGTACCGCCTATTATGAGAAATGCTTCGTCGAACGGGACAAATCTGTTTGGCGTGCTTGCACTTGGCAAAACTCCCAAGTTTCAGTAAAAGATTTTTCCCACTACCTCCACTTTCGACGGGTTTGAGTTATGTCAAATATTTTTACCTTATCGGAAGATAGAAATATAGTATACATCGAACGTAACAAAGAATTAAATAAAACTGAATTAAGGACGCTTTCTTCTTCCCTGAGGGATTTCATAAATCCAGCGTTTTGCGAAAAAATCGTAAATTATGTATACAAAATGAAATTGTGCGAAATATTTGCAAATTTGAACAAAACAGCTGATTCATGATTTCCGTTATGTAATCTACTGTATGAGGTATCTTGTATTTTCCGCAAATTCACGCAACAGTGGCTCAACTAAACCGAAAGAGAAAATGGTATATAATTTGCAACTTAATCATCAATCAAATAATGCAAACGTTACTTTTAAAGCTCAATGATTTTAAAAGTGTAATCTTAGAAAAAATAGATATGCGAATAAAAGGAGATAAGAGACGTGTAATTTTAAAGTTCCGGGATGACGTGAGATCGTACACGAATGCAGATATATGTTCGTAGTATCTGCAGTATAATCCATTCGTGAATCGGCAGTAGCCGAGGCTCTGGCGGACCTTTGTAATTAAATAGAGCATTATCGTTAGTAACGATGTTAAATAGCTTGCGATCGCCATCTGCATTGGATCAGAACAAGGATCTCTATCGAATCCTGCTTCGCCTTTACGAGCAATACATTGTCACGCATATGGCTAATAAGACAAGTATACGTACATAATGTGTGTACTCAGCACACACCTGATAGACGCAACATCGAATAGTAAATTACCCTATTAAAAGTACGTAATGGCCTATGTATGGACATCAGGTGAGGTACAAGTACTCTGGCTTTTCTTCAACTCTTTGTGGTCTTATGTTCTTATCTTTCATCCACCATAAAATTTTGTGTAGTGATATTTTACAGTAAATAATTTTAGAAAACCAAATCTCATCATGATTAAAAATGAATTGAGTAAAACATATCCAGCAAAATAATAAAAAAATTGACATAGAGAAACTTTATACGGCTTCAAAAACACTATTTGCACTGTAAAGAAGATCGTCATTGAATAAGCATTAACATGTATTTTCTGAAATGTAATTTGAACATCTAAAAATATATTCTATAACCCATTTTTTCTGGACATTTAAAGATTGTATTCAGAAACCTATTTTACATCCTACATATGATTTCAAACCTACTCTTAATTACATGTTTTCAAAAAATTTTGAGAGAAGTTTCAGCATTTGTAAAAAACGCTGCACTCTAACAATTTTTCACTCCAAATTTATCATATATATATAATAATGTATGAATGAAATAAATGATCTTACAGTAATAAATTTATCATATACCTATCCTAACTATACTGTAGAAATTGCTCTAATGTAATGCTAATTAATGAAAATAAAAATATAATCGTCTGTGTCATTTTTTTTTCAACATTGTAGTTATCATTAGGTTTGTATTTTATATTAGATAGATAGTAAAATGTTTTCCTGGATAAAAACAATTCACTGATTGTCATTAGTGTCTAATAATTCAAATACGATACATTTTAATGATAAATGGTACGGCATAAGTACTTAATATCAGTAAAATGAATTTTTTTGTACTGATATTAATCAATAACAGTAGATGTCTGTTTGGTCGTAAAATCGCTTTTTTCAACAAATTAATAATTTTTGAATTCCGTATGTGACAAAAGTATTTATTATTATTTCTTTATGTTCAATTATGAAAATGCAACTTTATAACGATATATATTTTTCATATACGAAACGCATGGTAATACATCTTGAAAACTGATTCGTGTAAT
>JABFQD010002789.1:0-14468 GCA_022817045.1 Psix sp. ZL-2020
AGAATTTCTTAATTTCTTTAACGATAAGTAATATGGTAATCAGTACTTTCCATTTATGGAAAATTGAAAACAATGCAAATGCATATATAGTCTATATATTCATTTTATTTTACATATATTTTACATGTATTTATTACATCACGAAAATTAATATTTCTTTTACTTAATATATCATTAGTACGTAAAAATAAAACAGAATTTATGGTGTTACATTTTAACGATAATAATTTTATTAAAATATAGTTTTAGAAAAGTGTAACTCTTATTTATTGAGTATGAAAAATATGTTGAGCCTATAAGAAATAGTCTAGCTAATCAGAACATGAATGTAGAATAATGATTCACTATTACGTAATGCATTACCGGGAATACATTCGCGATCGGGAGGGCAAAATCTTGGTAGATAGTGTCCCCTTGTGATGTGTGTTTAGTGTGCGTGTCGTGTTATCACAATTGGTAGCAGTGTCGCGGCCGCCTAAGAGGATGTGAGAAGCGGAAAACAATTAAACTCGTGCGAGCTAGGGAGAGAATCACCTTGCATGATAATGCCGTAGAAGTGAGAGGCGATACAGTAAAGGAAAAGTTTCGCACGCGCGTCGGGGATGGTTCTTACTTTGCATTCCTTTGTACGCGAGGAGCTCTCTCCATTTAGCATGCACCATTGTCGTCGGTACTCCGTCTCCTTCATTTTCGAGTTTGAACTAACACCCGCGGTTTTAATGCACTCGTCTACTTGGGATGCGTTCATAAAGACACATATGCTTCCTGTCGAACGAACGGCCAAGAGCTAGGGTCGAACAAGTGGAGAAGAGAGATAAGAGCCCAGCCACAATTAAGACAGAGTGCGATGAGCGAACAAATGGACCTAGCAAGAAAGCCTACAAGGAGGTCGACGAAGAAAATCAAGCCGTAATCAGATGAAATGCACTCTCAAACCCGACGAGTGCGACGATAATTTCGACATCCAGACGTCTGTAATCTCGCGCCCCATTATTCTCAGATCAAGAGTAAAGGAGCTCCCGCGAATCACCGAACCATCTTTTTATTCTGATAACGAAATTCGCGCTCCGTCTTCTACAACGTTTCCTTCTTCTTTCCATTCCTCGACCGAGTGAACTTGAATGTTACCATTGCAGGAAGTAATTAAAAAGGTGATTAAGCAACTTTTCAATGTACTTCATCTCTTACTTGCGGTTTTTCATTGGATAAGATGATGCGATTCTTTTTAGTAGATAAACAAAGGTTTCTGAACGTATTTGGCCAATTTTCGTATGAAAAACTTAAAATCAAATTATTTATTGAATGTGTTTCATTGTTCACGGTTTGATGGAAAAATGAAAATTGACTGTTCATTGTTTCAGGTTATGACATTTATATCATATTTGTTCAAATTTTTGCACTTAGAAAATTTAGTTTTATCTATGTAAACGACAGAATAAAATTTGTTATCGAGAAAAAAGAGTTTCTAAAACTCGAAATTCCTGGACAGAAACTATTGCTAAAACTTTTATCGATTCAAGTATAATACATAGTTGTATATAGATTTAATTTATAAGAGTCACAAATTTAGATGGTTTTCATATTAGGTGTCTCAATAATATTATAACAATACTAAACTCTGTAAACGTGAACTTTACATGACATGCAACAACAATTGAGGTCACTTTGAGCACACAAGTTTAAATACAAGCGCATTGTAGAAATACGACATTCATCGATGCATCAGTCAGTTTATCATTTCAAGAATTATTTGTTCAAACATCATGTAATATATGGAAATCATATTACAATTATTATATCACACAAATCAATAAAAAAACTATTGTTATAACAATAATGATTAGTTATTGCAGCACAAAACAAATACTTCTCTATTGTCTTAATAAATATAAATTTGGAGTATGTGATCGAGGGAAGGTAAAATAGTTCCATGCTGCATCATATTTTTTTTCTCTATGCAGCACTTGAAGCAATGTAGAGTGCCGCGTTATAACTTGATTTTAGTATCACAAATATTTTTGTGCACTTTTTAAGGCACAAAATACTTATAATTTAGTTAGTTGAACATCAGCTGGATCGAACTTTTATTGGTTTACTCATTACCATGTTTTTGAGTCATTCTAAAATATCATAATGCTACGAGTAACAGCAGCCAAACAGAGAGGTCAATAAAACGAAATTTGCTTTTTTGATGCAATTTGTTTTGATACACTATTCTGTCTCAGGCAAAGACATATCTAAAGTGATATAATATACATTCGATGGTGTATGTACATAGTCAAAGTTCATTGTGATATTTTTAATAAAGTGATCAAAATAAATTTAAGATGTGACGAATAGTGGGAGAGAATATTGATTTACATTGTATTATTAATCGTTTAAAATTGATGAGTTGGTACCGCTTGTGTGTGTTAGTCTATAATCAGTCATAAATAAATGAATTACGGTGTAACTGTGATGGCAACAAAGTATGAATATAGATTAGTTATTGACGTGAAGTAAAGAACAATAATTCAACTTGATGTTGGAAGATTGATGTATAAAAGGGTTCCGGGGTGTGGGAGGTAGTAGTTGCAGTTTTACAGTCTTGCAAATACTTTATATAGGTGATTAGAGAGAGAAACAGAGTATGTGAAATTGTGTAAATCAATTCAAGTTAAAATTGATTCCTAATACGTCGAAGCTTATTAATAGTGACAGACTATTTTCTGATTAAAGTAAGATTAACCGCTTTCATATTAGAAGTTTCAGAAAAGTGCATTTGTCTTAGAAAATTTTTTATTTCGGTGAAATTTTTTGACGTTGGTTATTGTTTATGTTTGTCAACTCTTCATAGTTTGTATGTATTACTTACTTTTAATTTTTTAGAATTGAACACAAGAAGAACATTTACAAAATCAAATGAAAGGTCGAATTATTTTGATTAAATAAAATAGAATGACAGAATTAAATTCTTCAAACATTTTATATTTAAAAACATCACATTCTTTTAAGAACTATTTACAGATTTTGAAAGATTGTTAATTCATTGACAAAAAATATTAAACATGCTAAAAGTTACTCAAATGTGTTCTTTGCGATATAAGAATTGAATTTATCCATCGTATAATCCAATAAATTCAATAAAATTCTTCAAAATGAATACAATGAATAAATGGCTTACCGGTATGATTTAAGCTCTGCACCAATCGCCCCTTTCGTTACGACATCATTAGGTATTCTATAATTGAAAAAATATAAATTATTTATTTCTTCATGGAATAATCATCACAGAATCCAATTATATTTTTTCGTTATATGTATGAGTATTTTAAAAGTTTTAGTACAGATAAAATTTAAAAAGGTAAGGATATTATGACATAACACATTAGTATAACTGTGAACGTAACAAGATAAAACGAATGATCTTAAACTTCGAAACATATTGTTATAACTATTTAATCTGTTCTCAAAAATTCAAAATTATGCATAATATTAAATATTTAGGAAACCGATATCTATTAATTTCAATCCAATACGAAAAGTAAGTGTGATATAATTAATTAATATTTAGAGGAAAGTTTTTCATTTTACTAGAAATCAATTGTTGCAAAATTTCTGTACGTAAAATTTTGCAATAAAAATAGCGATAATTTAACGGCAAAATGTAATTAAGGAACAATGAAGCGGGCGAGACCGACTTCTTTCAGGGCAATTTGTTTTTTAATTAGCCAAAAAAGTTACAAACAAGTTGGTGGCGAGGCATGAAAGTGCGTTCGAACCTAAAACCGCGCGGTTTGCGATTCAATGAATTTGAATTCAGCACAGGTTAATAAGACACTCTTTTATTTGAAGCGCAACTTTTGACGAGTGGAGTCGGTATTTTTTACAAACAACAGTAATACTGCACTGTAAGTATACAAATAGTGATATTACGAGTCTCAGAACGATTCCCCTGTTTACTTATTTTTGTCCTGTGGAACTGCTGATGAAAGTTTTCTCATTTCTCCAGGGATTTAACTTATTTCTGAAACTCTCAGACTCAACTCGACGTTTAAGATGTTACGTCATGCGATCATTCAAACTTGATGACATCTGCTGTTTGGGGACATTGTCAAGAACGCGACTGTTGAAAATGTTGATTGATTTCAGCACGACTTTTGACCTCGAAGTAAATCCAAATGACTGATTGGCGAAAGAAAGATCCAACAAAGTGCGATTTAAGTGTGAATTAATTGTGCACTAAAAACTACATTATAATTGAATACTAAAACTTTAGAACCCTTAGGGTACAAAACACGAATCCAGATTCCCCTTATGCCTAAGTTAAGGCAATGAATAAATGTCTTTAGATAAAGTGTCTTAAGAGGGAGCTACAGTTTTCTAATTCAAGTGGCATCTCTAGCTTACTCCAGAATAATTGGTTTGCGAGAATTAATTTGGACCGTCAGCGAGTTAAGGGAAGGATCAAATGTATCAAGAATACACAAGTTTGTGACACCCAAGATTGTTAATTTCAAGTAGTTAGACGGTCCTAATTACGTCAGTAACTTTCAACAAATCATTATCTCGTGTCAAAATTAGCACTGCATGAGGTTCACTTTTTGTTGACCTATACTACTGAATCGCTGCCCCGAGAAATGCAACCAGAAAAGCAGTCCTGCCAGAATTCAAAGTTCAACTTTCTTTCTGTGAAGAGCTAACGAGTTGTTTGACTTTTAGGTAACAAGTCATAATTTAAACAATGTCAGACTTCGATGTGATTTCCGTTTCATTAATAAATGTTTCGTCGGTTACATGTTTACATCGGCTATTACACGTGTATGTTCGTGCATGCTAATAATCGTATTCGTCGCCATACTCATGTACGGCTGTACACGGAAGCGTATATCATTTATAATGTGGTATTATCGCGACGACAACACACGAACGATGCTGTAAAACATCCGCGTGGAATAATTTGAATGAATTAAAATAAATGTGCGGCATCATTTCATTTTGTGATTCATTTTCACGCGTCACACACTGAGTGCGCCCTCATTAATTACTCGCCAAGTCAATCCACCGCAGATTTTGTAAACAAATATCAATTGGCCGCTCGGAAGTTCTTCTGTTATCATGATAGCTCCATAAGTTGCGTTGTAAAATGCTAATTATCGCTTTCAATTGTGCACTTTTTAATGATGCCTGTAATTAGACACGTTGTGAAAATTCTTTTTATTTGAAGATATCGCAATTGATTAACTGATTTAATAGAGCAAAACGAAAAATAAAACTTACAAAAAGAACAATAATACTAAATATGCGGAAAGGAACTAAATTAATACATTATAAAAGTTTGTGGTAAGTTGCGAAGAAAAAAAATCTACGTAAACTGTGAAAGTCATTGTCTAGTAACAAAGAAACAAGACCAGTTGACACTGAAGAACCACCGGAACAAAAAAAAACGAAAACAAACCCGAAGACGTACGGCAAAGTGGCTCAAGTGGAAAATGAAAAGAATCAGACAAAAGAGTGTCAAGGTAAAAATAGTTGTCGAGATAATAGAAGCAAATGCGCGATAATTCTTTACCCGAGCATTTTGAGTGAAACAATTGGTATTTAGCCGCATAAACAAGTATGTGAGAAGGAATGGTACTTTGGAGTAGAATATGGGGACGTGACGATAAGTGAGCTAAGTTTGTCGTGGTGTGTTGAAGCTCATTGACATTCCCTTCGTGAAATGCGAACTAACGTGTAGTGCTCGCCGGCATTACCTTAAAAGGTCCGTATGATTGGTCACTGCTAATGGGCACAACACTTGTGCACTAAATTGGGAGACGCGGCACCAAAGGGGTCAGTACTTAAACGGTATGTAAAATGGTCCAATAGTCGGCGTGGTTCTCACGTGATCTCCTCACCTACACTGAATGTTGGCGCGGTCATTGCACCGCGCGCTCTCACACTGACATCATCACTGATCAGTCACTGAACAGAAGAAACGATAGTCCCTTGAGTGCACTCGGTGAAACAATGCAAACTAAGATTGCGCACTATCGGAACCGAGTCGCGTAAGGACATTGGTCCTTGTTCTTGGCGCGCGCGCGGCAGCAGTGGTGGTCCAGGTGCGCGGCCCAAGTATCGGCACTTGCAAGCTGGGGGCCATATGTTGTCACGTGCATCGCGTACTTGGTCCCGTCTTATGAGTTGGCGGCGGCCACGACAAGACGACGGTAGATGTCGCGCGGCACCATGGATACTCTCGTGTGTAGGCTCGCTGGTGCACGGTGTGTCACCTGTGGCTATGTCCTATAGACAGCCCTGTCACCGAGCATGTATACTTGTGCACGCGCGCGCGCGAACGTTTGGTCCGAGGGGGGGTGGCGGTGGGTGGTGCTGGGGTAACGCACTAAGAGGTGCTTACGTTAGAAGGTGTGGTACGCGTCTTAAGTAATTTCGGCCTGGCTGGTCAGCCCAGCAGCTCCGTTTGATGAGGCCGCCGCTTTACTACTGACAAACCTAAAGACCACCCTAACCTTGCAGTCGCTACCGCTCCCACCCCCAAGCCACCCCCGACCAGAACGAACGCGACCTAAGAGTCGCGACCACCTCCACGAAACCGGCGCAAACGCACTCTGCCTCCGAGGGTAGTCTTATCCCCTCCACAGTCTGGAGGAGCAACCACACCCCCCACCCCCGCGCTTAGACAACCCTCCAGATTTACACCGCGCGCTCATCCCGCCCCCGCTGCACCCCGCACATCCCTCGCTCTATCTATCTCCGTTTTACTCTTTTGCTCGCGCTTTACCCCTTCGCCCGTTACCAACCCGCTACCTTCAACCCCTTCGGTGTTCAGCTGCTACTGTTTCTCCTACTTCCAATACTGCTGCTCGACTACACCGACGTCTTAAGATAAAAAACAGGAACAATCAGGTTTTAACCCACTCGACGACCACCGCAGTCGCCACCACCCCCTGCCTTTTCAAATGCCTCCGCTTCCCGATTCGATTTACCCCTTCCGTGCTTCTTAAGGTTCCTTCGTATCTGCTTAGTGAGCATCACTACTCGCACGATCTTCCAAAAAGATCACTGCAGCTTTCTACCAGCCAATCATCTTTGTCCTCGCTTGTTTCCTTTATCTACTTCTTCGTTGTCCCCCTAAGTCTTAACCATTCTCTTGTCGGACGAGATTTGTCTACTGTACTTTAATCTCCTTTGTCTTAAACCTTTCCTCAAATATATTTCTTTTTTTCAGAGCCAGTCTACAAGCGGTTCCGATTCATCTCATAAATTTCCAATTTCTATTTCTTCTGTTCCACACCGACTCCCCTCCTTGCGGCTAAATCGCCCCCTATCTCCCACTATCGAACTGCTTTTTTCGTATTCCACCGTTCGTTTATCGATATATCGCTTTTATCGAAGCAATCACGATACACTTGTTGAAGTACACTTTGTTTTCATTTCGAATATATCGTCGAGTCTGGTTGAATATCTTGCTGTCAGTGTTGTTGATACGACTAGACCTTATAGGAAGATTAGTCTTCCAAGCCTGGCGAATTTCACGTTCAATTCATTAGTTTTTCTGTGGCGACAGTGAGAGTGTATCTGTGTCTGCATCTATTTCTATCAAAGTTCAGGAGATTTAGATTTTTGTTGGGCAAAATAAGTTCTGGTCAGCCGAACCTGTATTCTTGTCGAGCCAAATAAGTTCATTTAGGAGTTTCAGTGAACTTTGTTTTTGACGAGTTTTTTTCGCAGTTTCATTTCGAATGACATTTTTCAGCGTTATTTGTACAGCAGCATTTCGATGTCAGAGACATAAAGTTTGTTCAAACTGAATTTATTTTAATGGTTTATATTTAAAAAAGGGAGTGTCTTCAGCCTACCAGCCAACTCTGTTCATTTCAATATCGGTTGATCGTTCACCATTTGATTTGCTCAAAGAAAAATTTTGCACGCAAAAAGCATAGAATTGGTAGATTCTTTTTGATTAGACGTATTTGTAAAACCACGGGGACTCTATTGTTTGAGAACCTTATGATCGAGATACACGAAAGATTTTTCCGACCTACTTCACATATTTTTATTACAATATGCTTGTTTTTAACTTAATGGTTTAATATTTTCAAACGGCTATGATAAAATGAATTGTGTCTCTGAAAAAAGAACTCAATAGTTGCACAACTGCTTTTGAAAATTTTCGGTAAAATAAACGAAAATATTGCAATGGTTATACATATAATCAAAATTTATATACTATATTGAATTATGTAGTTTTTAATTAAAAATTGATGTTTCTGTTATGATATAGAAAATATTATTTATTTAAGACAAAAGACTTTTTATTTATTTAATTCTCATAACAAAAAAATAAATAAATAACATAAACAGCCTATTAGTTTATTTAAGAATCTTACAATTTTTATAAGTGTCGTATACGAATCAATTTTATCAATACTCAATAAATATATATTGTTCACAAGCTCGATGTTAATAATTCAGAAGGTTGAAAAGTTTATAAAATTAATATGTACAAATAATCAATCGACTCCGATAATATTAATGAAAACAATTTATAAAAATTAATACAACTTTAACATTGATCAATATTATTCTTTACAGATTGTTTATCACTTTATTGAGATTTATATGTGCTAAATGGTTTTATTTAAATTATTAAGTTTTTATTTTATTGATCATATAAATAGATTTTATTTCTTCAATTGTAATAAATAAATGTTTCAGGAAGTAAAATACTTTTAACTTTGAAGTTTCTTATGACATAAAATTTGTTTGAATAAAACATTTTTTATCATTCTGTGTTTCAGCAGAATTTTTGAGCAAGGTTACAACATAAGTATATAGATGGCGCCAGTAGGAGGTTAAAACACTTTACGAAACAGACGACTTGTATACGCGGGCACGTACGACGGGCGAAAACATTTGATTCAACTGCAAATGTTTAAAGAACTTAAAAATATTTAAAAAAATATAATGTAAATAGATAAAAAACTTTACTTGAAGAACAGCTGTTGTCTTAATTAAGGAAATATACAAATATTGATTCAATTTTATAATTAACGTATGGTGTCAGTGTTTATTAAAGTGTTAAAAAAGTCTCATAATATTTACAAAGTGATACCATTATAATCATTACATAATAATAATAAACTTTACATTATTAACTTTTAGAAAAGATGGGTATCTTCAACTGAAAAGCATTTTATATATAACTTCAATAAAAAATTATAATTTACAATACTTGGTTTTCAGAATTGAAGAAAATAAGTTGTAATCACAATCGTGAAATGCAGAACGATATGATTTTTTATTTGAAAAAATGCATTGTAATTGATGCTTATATATTAATGAAATCGATCTGTATAATAGTCGTAATAAAGTAATTGTAATTTATCATGTAACTGATCTTCATCTCTTTATTTATCTGTACGACTCGCGATAATAATTGACTCAAATGAATGTAATACAGAAAATAATAATGTAATTAATTTTCTAGCGAATTAAACTTGGTAAGTCAATTGAAAAAAGGTCACTCCAAAATTTGACTCCGATCATGAAATATCCTGTATTATATCGTTGGTATAAAATTGAATTAATTCATTTATTCAATCACACAACAAATAATCTTGATTGTATTGCTGTTGTTTCATTCTATTCAGAGACAATTTCTGTAGTTCCATGACTGGTATACTTATATGAAAAGTGTCAAACTCGCAGTTAATTAAACATTTTTTTATCAAAATTTTTTTTAAATTGTTAAAATTCTCTACAATTAATAACACAGCGTATTGCACATTGATGTCTAATTTATGTAAACAGATTAAATTTCATAATTATAATTTATTTTTGTAAGACAAATTTTTATATGCTACATTAAATTTGTTTATAGTATAAATAGTAATATGGATTTATTGTTATTAAACAAGTTATATCATTGAATCAAATTTCTGCTTGATTAAATGAAGTTCAAAGTCAGTAAAAAAGGACAAATGAGAAAGAACGAACGAAAATCATTCATGAAAACTGACAAATTGGGTAAATCATTAATACAACCGTGAAAATTAATAAATGATCATTCGATCATCAATAATACTTTTCATTTACAATAGTTTTGAAATCACGTTAATTTTGTTCTTTCAAAATTCAAATAAACAAATTATCATTATTATTAAAAATTTGAATGTTTAAGTTAATATACTTTTAAAAATTAGAAACGTTTTTATGCGATAAATATGATATGTTTTTATTTTGAAAAAAGATTTCAAAGTTATAAAATTAATGAAAAGCATGAAAACAATTTGAGTTAAATTAGACACTTTCTTTAAGAATTTTTATTACTTTGTTGTTATTATGTATTAATTATTCGATTTAATATTATAAGCATATTTTTAACAGTAAATTAATAAATTGCTATTAAATTACTAAAAAATATTACATTACGTTATAGTTATATATAGTGATATAGTCTACAGCTAATAATCGTAAGAATTGAGTTTAACAGTGTTTTGTCAATAAATTTTAGTTATAATGTAATTTCGGAGGATAAAGTGCAATCACATTTGTTAGTATACACTAAAGTATACAAAGAAACTTTATTATTAATGTATCATCGAAAATAAACTATGTAAATGAAATTTAAATTCGGATGTTGCATATGTTAGAGACCAAAAAAAAATTACATTAATATAATATTGAGAAAGTGATGATCATATTGATTCAACAATATTAACTGTCAAAATGTAAAATATAAAAAATGAATTACGCCGTTAAATTTGGACTCCGAGAAGTGTTTAATTTGTATGATATTAGTCCGTACAATCATAATCATTGAATTTAATTAAATTATGATTTTCTAAAAAAATGAAATGCTTGGAAAAATATTGAAAATATATTTACTTAATGAGCATAAAAACTCGAAATGCAATCAGTTGTGTACGAAATTATTTTGATTTTATGTCGCTAGAAATTGAACTAATTTCGATTTGATCATTCAAAATCATCATAAATAATCATTGCGCCCAATGTAACAAATTTTCTCAGTAATATTCATGCAAATATTACATTAGTAATTGAATCGTAATAACAGCTATTAAAATTGTCAATCTAGTTTATATTAACGTCCATTTTAACTAATTCAATTGTCATCCACATTTGATTATTATCGGACCGACTATTTCTATCTCCAAAAAGTAATCAGACGTACGATAAATCATCTCCAGGAACTCAGAAACTAACTTGTATCTTCAAAAACCATAAGGTATTCTTACAAAATGCCAATAACTACTGATTTTGCAGACTCGTAAACTGTTCCGCTTAATCCTTTGCCATATGAAATAAAAGTGAGTATTGCTGAAGAACGATTGTTGTCCTCCCTGCCAACAGGAGTTGTTGAACCTGAACAAGCTAATCCCTCGCATTAACTAATACCCGGATCAGTGCTCCTTATTTACAAATAGCAGACGGCTGTTCGAATTTCGAGCGTAAATCACTACATGACTTCGAATACCACCCACAAACTCGATTACAAAATCACACCGATAATTAGTTGACACCAATTGATTATCCATTAAGTGCTCTTTTCAATTCATGCCTTTCCATTCACGTCACGATAAGCCCTCTACCCCCTTCCGCGAGTACCGGTACGATTAAGTAGCGTCTTTTTTATACTTTGTCAACAACATTAGCATGTCTTTTGATTTGTTATTGTTCCCTTCGGAAGTTTTCGTTATCGTTTATGCAGTTATGATCATCCATATACATGAATGCATGACACAAATCGTTTGATAATTAGTTGCTTACGCTCAGTCATTGATCGCGTCAAGTCCAACACGCGCGCGATGACCCGTCGATTCTTGCCGTCGGTATTGTTGACACGGTGTTTTGCGAACTTAAACGTCTCCCGATTCGTTCTGCACTGGTCAAGCTAGTTTTCCAACCCTTCCTTTGCGATCCGCGGAACCCCATTGTTCAAATATCACAATCGTCCGTTCGGATGCATTGTCCGCATGCAACAACGACGATCTCATTTATCCTGCCGGTTCAAAGATTGTGGCAGTCGCTCAGTTTTACAGCAGAAGTTACAGATGTCAAAGGATAAATTTTGAGGTTGAAGTTTGGGTAGGATAAAAATGAACATCAAGTCAACAAAAAACTGAAAAAAAGTTAGAAAAAAACGTATTTTCAACTGGTATGAATTAAATGTTTAAAAAATAAACTTTTTATGGAAGATTTTGGAAGGTAAAAGATGGATAAAAAGAGAAAGAAGTAAATTAGGCGGAAGTTTGAAAAAGAAAATTACTCAAGATTACTGCAAGGAAGTAGATCTCTGGATCTTCTAGTCAGTTTGTGAGTTGTATATAGATCCTAAACTTGTCTTCTGAACACCATCCAGCAAAGGAGTCCACTTGCCGATTCACCCACACAACACCAAGAATGAACAAGGAAGAAGCAACACTTGTCACAAAAGTTGCGCGAATCACTTAGCAGAGTAGCGGCCGATCCTACGAAGCGCCTAAGAGTTCGCAAAACCTGTCTGTCTTGAAGGATCCGGTAGCACATCCAGTTTTACGAGGAAACTATTGAAAGCGCAGTTCGCGATCTTCGACTAGAATGAAGAACTTAACGTGTTTTCTCTTCTAAAGTGCGAACTCGCGTAACTGGTATCGGGTACCAAGGCCGTTCCGGTTTTTATTCCCCCCTCCCGTTGGGTCTAAAAAGTGAAAAATTCGTAACTCACCTTTGAAAGTCAACTCCAGGAAGATAGATCCGTTAACAGGTCGCGAGTAGACAGCTGATAATCCGCGCACTAAAATTTCCCGCGTGATCTACAGTTACTGCTAAAAGCCACTTACTGTCATTTGAACGTCACTTGTGCGCCTCGCGGTGCGACTCGCGCGAACTTACGGGCTTGCGGGTGCGACTGACGAAAGGCGGCCGGTCGCGTAGGCGGAGAAGATCGCGGATGCTGTAGTATGCTAGACCACGCACCAGCCAGCCAGCCTGCCTGCCAGGCAACCAGCCGTTAGCCGGTGATCTCTCTTCCGCCCATATGGTGGCGCCACCGTGCTCGGCCGGCTGCAAGCTCGCGAGAAGCAAGAGCGGCGACGGTTGAACGAGGAGGAGAGACGTTCGTAGGAGTACACAAGACAAGGATGAAGCTTGTGAGATAACGCAAGCTCCGGGGTGGAAAGACGGCGGCGGCGGAGTAATTTGGAGAGGGTGGCGCGCGGTTAGAGGGGTCAGGGGAAGGCCCGACGACGCAGTGAGGCGCCGACAAAGAGCGACCCGCGACGGAGATAGCCTGAGCCGAAAGCTCACGAGCAGGCCGAGGTTGACCGAGCGCCGAATGTAGAAGGAGCAAGGAACTCGGCAGCCGATCCACGCCGTTAGGGTGAAAGAGAAGAGAAGCCAAGCAGTCGGAAGCTTGAAAAGGGAGAAAGCCGCCAGCGCCGATCTCGCCGTGGCCATCCCCTCCGAACTGGTGACGGGGCTATGTCCGGCCGTGGGAGAGGGACAAAGATGCATACTCCGGAATATGCACCTAGGAACGACTCTGCTTCCGCGGCTAGCTCGCACTCTTACACGCTGCACCGTCGTATTTGCATCCTCTTGAATCCCTGGCGTCGTACTTTCAACGTGTAATCAACGTTCATCCCTCACCGATTTAAGCCTCGGATCGCTTAAATTGCGATCCACCTCATAATGACCCTTTGGTCAGTCTTCTTTTTAGGGGACATCGCATGTATTGAACTTTTGTTTGGCATAGCCAAGAGAAATAACGCACAACTTTTTGTTAGGTTGTCGAAGCTAATAAAAAATTGTTTTCGAATATGAGAAATTCTTTAATTACTGTCAAAACTATGCTTACGGCCAGCGGAAAAATTGGCATTCACGCTCGATGACAACGGAAAGACGTCAAAGAATCAACGTTACGCCGAATGAATGCTTCGCAAACAAACCGATAGAATTCAAAAAAAGGGGTTAGCACCGCGGATTTATTTTCGATCCCTTTGCTTCTCAATCGCTAATGTACTATAGGTGTTCAATTTGAGAACTTTCGCGAGCCCGAAATGCACTTCGCTAGTCTTTGCCGCGATTTGCATTGAAAAAATTTCTTTCAAATTGGAAAATCGTCCAATATTCGTCGTTACAAATTGTTCGCTCCGGGCTCGACGCACTGCGTCCGATACAAAAAAAATTGATGTTTATGACACGTAATTAATATTCGATGCTTTTTTAAATGAATTTTTCGGCAGGAAATTACTTGCCGCGTGTAATTCGATTTATTGTTTGCGGAAAGACAGGTGAATGGCTGGCCAAATAAAAATTCGAATGCACTTTCGCACTCGAGAACGCGATGCGAAAGTGTGGTTGACCTTTTTTCTGAAGGGTCCTCCTACGACTTTTCAATAAATGGAACGTCCGAGCGGGAATTTAAATTTCTGATAGTTTCGCCACGGATGACGTTCCCTTGTTTCTTTTGAACAAAC
>JABFQD010002790.1:0-14462 GCA_022817045.1 Psix sp. ZL-2020
TAGTAAATTCGTTGAAGTTCAAATTTGCACAAATAATTGATTTAGAATGTAAAGAAATCGCAAGATTAAAGTGAAATTTCACTTCGTTAATTAATTCATCTCCTACATTTATGTGAGCATGCATTAATAATGAACTAAGTAAGTATGTTATAGACTTGTTAGTGTCGATGTGTTATTAATTCAGGACCTACTATCACCAAACTTACAATATTGTTGCTTTAAACATAAAAATATCTAGAGCGCTATGACTGAAATCCGAAACTTTGTTATAAAGTCCATTAATGTCTTTTGCACTTTTGATGACAACGTTCAGAAACAAAAAAAATTGCATTAAATTGTATCTTATCGGCGTTTAATGACTCGAATAAACCGTTTTCGCAGCGCGTCGTTTTTGTTTGCAATGAAGAGATTAACTTGTAACTGACACACTTCAAGCGCACCGATTCACTGGCAAACAAGCGTTCCAAAAACATTTCTCCGTTATTTTATACGAAGGTTTCGTCGACAATTTGGCCGCAGAACATGGCATCAATCAAACGACAAGATTACGTAGGTTTGTTTAAACCAACAACAAAGCTTTTTGATTGTGATAATTCGGATAACTTATTCATATGCATTATATGATATTCAAGTACAAAAACAAATGTCAAGAATCGTTATCCCGGTTAATTAAACTTTGCTTTTGTGGAATCAAAATTTGAATGTGTCAAGTGAAGCTTTTTTATTTAAATTCGTCAAAGTTTTCAATTAAAACTTTTCCTCTTAGTTTAGACTGCAAATTGAATTTAAAAAAGAAATTTGAGAAATGAAAATGTGTATTTTTGTGTATAAGTTAAAAGTTTTATCTAGATGTCATTTTAAAATTAATCTCAAATGAATATTATAATTAATTATATATATATATATATTTTATCGGAACGTGTGAAAAAGCGGCTTAGTACTTTCCTTGCATATTCGTGTACGAACTCGGGCACGCATTACGAAGGCGTTTAGCAATCGGGGTGAAAAAGAGCGAGTGGTCGTTCGTCGGTACGGATACTAATGGCAACGAATCGCGGAATTCCCAGTAGGCTACAAAAGCACGTGCTATGTGTGTACAGTTGCACTTGTTCATTGCCATTTGCACGGTTGTCCTGGATACTCGTGACCAAATAAAGAAAGTCTGATGTAAACGATGTCAAAAATTCTGACGTCCGCGTCAGGTCTGGTCTTTTTCATTACTCAACGCCCTCTCGCGGATACCAAAAATCTCACAAAAACGTCAATCAAAATTCTCGCACAAACATTTCAATTTGCAATTTCTGTTCAATCAACTTGATGTTAATTTAAATTCATATTTCTCAATTGAATACCTTATGAAAAATGTGAAACACATTTTCTGACGTGAAAAGTAAATCGCTTGCCTACGAGAAAGAAGTTGTAATTTATTACATAACATTGTTCACGTATGAGTTATCTGCAAATTTTCATTTAAATTCAAGATACATAAGTTGTGTTTACAAATAACGGTGATGGTGAAAGAAAAAATGAAAAAAAGAAATTTAATCGTATTTTATGTAAAAGATTTATTGGTCCGTAGGTATAAAGGAACAAATGTGATAGTGAAAATAAATTAATTTGCTTTCGAGCAAACATTATTTGCGACCAATCGATATGCTAATTTGCTTTATTTACAAGTGTATGAATCTCATAAGATGACGAAGTTTCAGGACACGCGATTTCACGGTTTCGAGTTGAAATTATTCTTACCTTGGCATAGAGGTTAATCAAAACTTGTATCACGTTACACCATTCATAAAAAGTTACGTCACTAATACAATTATTTATATATCGCATGTTGGATTTCATTAACACTTTAAGTATAGCGCTGAAAGTGATCGGTTTTAATCGAGCGTCAAATTATGATTATTATTTTACAATACAGTTATACTAAAATAATTTAAAAAAGGCGTGGATTTATAGTATGAAATTACATATTCAATAAAAACTACTGCATTTTTTTATGTCTGCAAATCAAATCTTAGAAAGAGAATTTCATAAGAATCGCAATACTCGGATAGCCATGGGCAACAAGATAAGTCTTATTTTGCATTTTGATCTGCCCTTGATTATAACTGAAATTTCCCGTCAATTTCAAAACTTTCCCGCGTGACCTACTTTGTTCAACTGCATATCCTGGATATCACCTCCCTGGCATAACAATTTAATCAAAAAATAGTCAACTCTTCCAGCTGTCTATTATTTGAACATATCATCAAAAGTGCACGAGGCTAGATTACGGAGAGCAAAAAAAGAAACTGGGTCGTTTTCTACGTTACGAAAACCCGCGCACTACGAAATGTCAAATGCCTGCGACGCATGACTTTTTATGTTCTACCGAGAAACCGCTTTTTGCGTAACTCCAATTCGATCGACGTTTCCACGAATCATATAATCTGGTGGTCATTAAGATTCAAGCGGCAAGTTTTGAAAACCATACTTTGGTTTAGAGTTAGTACATTTACGTGCACGTCAAAGAGGTGGTTCTTTCCAGCTTATTAGGTTGAAAAAAGGATATGGGTTGAGTGAACCCTAGGGTCGTGCGATCGCGTACCCTCGAGCAGCGATGACAAAGGACGTCGCTCGCACTTCCGGAAGAGCGAACCCGCGGCGAAGATCCGTCGAAGCTGATGTAGCTGGTGTCTTATCGATTTGCTTGGACAGCACCGTCGCACTCGACTGTGTTCTTTGAGACCGCGGGCCACCGCTAATTACGATAATTGGGCCAGCAACCCATTAATGCACAGGGACTCGCGCAATTGCATCACTCCGAAATCAAGTCGCTGTTCCACTTTCGACGCTAGCCACGTTGTTATTGCATTCCTCGGGATCATCTCAACTGGTGTGCGTAATCATGTACATGTATGTGTGCGTGTGTACGGAAAATCGTGCGAGTGTGCCTGTACATGTACGTGTGTCCTTGGGGAGGGGGAGGATGGCCGGAATAGTCTGGTGTTAGTGCGAGTCAAAGATAATGGGCGTGAGCTGGTGCAATACGTTAAGAAAGACCGTCAGTCCAAGAATCTAGAAAAGCAACGTTCAAAAAATAAGATGCAGTTAGAAATAGAGGTGATCGATCATAGAACTGGAGCTTGCGGACTCCAACCGATTGACTGGTTGGACACTTTTGGGTTATTGATTCCTCTGACAGTGACATGGCCGAGACGATGTCTTCACTTTTTGATCAATCGGGTCGTTGATCGAGGTGGCATGACTCGCGAATCCGCGATATCCTTGGTTCACCCAACTAGTGACCTACCAGTCAATAGGTCAGCGGAGAATTGAAAGCCAGCCAAAATGCGTTGCTGAGACAACTGAACCCTAGCCCAAGTGGAACGAAGAACCCTGCCAGGGACCGCATGATGAATACGATACGCGTGACAGCTTTCAGCACGTGATGATTTGGCAGTTTGATTAATGGCCGATCGATAACGAAATCGTGACGAGATGGAGTGTAACGTAAATCTGACCAATGATTATACAGTAGGCTTAATCGAAATCTGAGTTAATAAATAGGAATTATGAGACAGGAGTATGATTTTCAAGTACCATAAGCTAAAGCTTAAGGTGAGAAGTTGATACTTTACAAAGTATTGTATTATGCTTAAATTGATTGAGTGATTGAAGCATTGGATGATTTACAATTGCTGGCACAGAATTGTCGAGTTCGTATAGAAAACGTATTTCGTAGAAAATACATTTTTCTATGTAAAACATGAGATTACAAACTCAACTATTTGAAGACTTTCTAAAACTGTGAAGTCTTAGAAGATTTGACCAACATTTGCATCTATTTCCGCACTAACTGACAATTCCATCCAGACAACCTATCATCTGTCATGCTCAACAGCAGCGCGAAGAACTGACAAATTGCAATGAAATGAATCAACGGGAACCAGCAAGGATTCAACAACTGAATTTTGATCTCAACAAAGCTTACCTTGACAAAGTGTAGGTTTTCCTTGTCAAGTAGGAACTCCATGGATTTGTGTGGCCTCTGGTTGATGTTGGCAACGCAGGACGCGTCGGTGGGTGTCCTGTGAGCAGCGCCAATGGGCGACTGGGGTACATCGAGGGCGTTATCGGTCGCCAGCTCGCCGGTTGCACGCGGATGTCCGCTCTGGTTTAGATTGAGTAGACTGCGAGTTTTTTTGCCGGCAGGCGTCGCGGCAGCCGCGGATTCGTCGGCCTCCTCCGGGGCGTCGAGGTCGGTCTCGAGCAGGCCGACAGGCCGATCCTGGGAGGCCTGCATCGCGCGGGCCTTCGCCATTTCGATGGCCGCCGGATTTCCAAGGTCCGTAACGGCGCGTCTGCGCGACACCAACGCGCCAGTCGGCGGCTTGCTAGCCAGCGCCCCTACGCGGGGTGGCTGTGGCGGTAAGGGTGGCTTGCTATACACTGGCGGCCTCCCGTTCGTGCTGCTGAAACATATTATTGCTTGTTTAAGTCGGTTCTTCAGGTAGTTGATATCATCGTTGTCTGGCAGATGGTAATTTCTGAACCAAACACACCCAGAAGATAAGGGATACTTTTCTGATGAGCAAGTCATTTTTATAAACATTCTGGTGTTTTTAGAACGTGAAGAGCATTATGATAAAATTATTATGATATTGGTCATTTAGTTTTCCTAATTCTTTTGAGTGATTTGACATTTTAATATCAGTAAGGGTAATATATTTTGACCTATCAAATAGGGTTGTGAAAGTGAAATTAACTGTGGATAGTTTGCACTGTAATGTAACGTAGATTTCTACTTTTATCACGAAATATTGGTAACTGCATTTATATAAATTATTATGTGATAAAAATCTTTACGATTATTGACATTAAAAGGCCATTTATTTATCATTTTCGTTGTTATGATGATAAATTGATATTTATAAATATTAATATATTCTCTAATAAATAAAATTTGTTTATGTTTATGTTAAAATAGAATATACAATTTTAGCATATTACTCAAAAAATCATTTTCCACTGTCTATTATAATTTAAATATTCTAATTTGAAATAGCAATCTAAATTAAATTCAATGTCAAACCAAATAAATTAAAACGTTTTTTCGACAACTATTTTTGTTTTGCGTATACCTCAAAAATAGATCATATTTTAACGTCACTAATTTAAAGTATCTTCGGACCTTGAAAAATTCATCACGTTGAGTAATTAAGTCAATGTACAGCTCATGTGCAAATGTTCACATATCAAAGAATAATTCAATTTAAAACATTTACAAAATAATACACGCTGATTTTGCATATACCTGTGACGTAAGGCAGAATGTTATGTCAAGTATGAATTCATCGTAACTTTTTCAGTTGAAGTTATGGCTGGAATTGACACAAAGATTAGACGTGCAGATAAACTCCTTTATGTGCACCACTCGAAATAATTTCAGTGAGAAACGTTTGAAATCGTGATTCACGTTCTAACACCTTAGAAATGCAGATAAATTTTCCAACCGTTTGTAAACAAAGTATCTGTTTTAAAATTTATATACCCAACCTCAAAACAACAAAAATGTAAAAAATATAAATAAAATGGATAAAACTGAAAACGTTGATCATTTGTTTTCGTTTTTATAATGTCATGATATTTAAACCAAAATTAGTTAATAACCAAACTATGCAGAGTTCATAGTGATTTTTCATTCATTTTCGCGAGGCATAAAAATTACATTGACACGCTCGTCTGTTGAATTATCGTGTGCGATTGCAGTTGACCTATAATAGCAAACTATAATTAGTTCCCGCTGTCAAAATTAACAACTCGCGCACGTTAGATTCATTATATGCGCACGATGCAAAAAGCACCAATTGGCAATTGACATTATTCAGGTAATTGAATCGTCGCTGTGACTTGTGCAGAGACAAAAAGTAGCTGAAAAAAGTAGCCAACAGGCGTGGGGGTCATCGAGAATCGTTTATTTAGAGACGACACAGCATCGACAAGTACATCGACTGTGTCTTGCGAATGTTTGCTTACAATGTAATAAGACTCTTTACAGTCAGTTTCTCGACCTCGAGTTGGGGGTTAAGTCCCACTTATTAAAAGAACGTCTGCAGTCTCTGCGACCACTTACTATCACAGTCACATTCACTCCTCTCGTATCACCCACTCGAAGACCATCTTCAAATTAATGCTTCATAGTCGTAAAAAAGCTTTACGTTTTTTCCTATAAAACTTTAACATTCGTAGTTCTGGATGTATTTCACATCTCATTTATTGATTAATCACTTTATTTTGATACTTCTGTATTTTCAAAGCCAATTCAAATTACTTTAATGTTCGTTCTTTTTTAATGAATGTTATGAAAATTAAGGAATTTAATTATTATTGGTACTTTTTTATACTATCACATAAATTTAAATTCGATTTGAAGGGTGGTAATTTCTCAATTTCATAAATCTCGAGGTTGTCAAAAATAATAATAAATAAAACTATTCGAATTAACTTGAACCGTTCTGAGCCAATGGTTAAATATACACACACCATTGCATTCCAGTAGAAGACCGGATGTCGTTACAAGTAGTTTAAAACGGTATAATAATTTTGCTCCGAGCAAATTGATGAGCGAATAATCTTATCGTCCTGACTAAAGATTGCGCACTCTATAAACAAATAAATGCCCTTTAGCATCTGCGGCCACAAATAATTTACTTTTTAATTATTTTTATAGCGGACTCACAAAAATATGTAAAATTGATTTTTCTTACACCAAAAACTAGCAATAGCAATTATGAAACAAGAAACCAAAATATTAAAAAACAAGATAAATAAAAGAGTGTTTTTAATGTCTGCAATTTTTTTCGCAAAAAGAATTTTAATCGTTGGAAGGGAGTTAAATTTTGTACAAAAAATCTGTTGTTTTAAGTTGTCCTGACGCTTAAGTCAAGATGCTGGAACAACGGCGACTATTCACGAGCTCTCGTGAGCTTGTCTTGAATTTTGAGTTTCATAAACAACGCTAGCTGATTCATTCATTCCATTGAAACGACGAGTGTGGAATCGGCAAGTTCGCTGGCAGATGTTTTTATAATCTCTGTTATGTCAAACATATGACCAACAGTACTTTTTCCGTTTACTTATCAAAATTAGAAATTCAAATTAAATCTGCACTTTTCAGTAAATTTTCTAAATAGTGTGGTTATCAAGTTGTATCATGTTATGAAGTCCGATCTGTTTCAAGTTCTGTGCTACGTAAATTTCTGAAATCTAAAACCGATAATTTAAAAGTTAGATAACTTTGACGCCCTCGAATTTTGATAAGACCTTCAGTGTGTTATTTGTCGAATTTATGTCTTTATGTAATTCTCAAAAATAGCTATGATAAATAAGGAGGAGGAGGAGGAGGGGGGGGGGGGGATTGTGATATGGAAATTCTCAGTAGCACTGATGAGGCCAAAATAAAAAGATGAAGAAGAAGAAATTTGAAAATTGATTGATTTTCAGTTCAACACAACCTATTAAAAAAGAAGATGGGCGTAATTATTAATAACTCAATTGCAAAATATTTGATCTGCGCGGCTTATCTCGAAAACAGAATAAAAGACTTGATCAATCATCAATCAACGAACAGCCGAAGTAATAAATCTCGTTAAACGTGACAAAGATCAACGTTGCAATTTATAATGTCAGATCAACAATTTTCGTCGCACAATTTTGTCTTCATTATTAGACACTTCTTGAGTAAAAATTTATGTAACGATTTTATTTTTACACCTCTTCGAATCCAATTTCGGTGCGCCTGAAAATAGCGCGGCTTTCGAATAAAAAGAAATTTGTTGCTCTGAATTTTGTGCATAATAAATTTGATTCGGGCTAATACGTCTGTTAGGATCCCGTTAAAGTGCCGGCTGTTTGATGAATATTATTGCTGATTCGAGGAAAGGTCTTTAATCCCGTTGATTGTCTAAGATTGAGAGCAGTTAAATAGTGGTCGTCGTAGCAGCGACTACAAAACGAGACAAATGAGAAATTAACAGAAATTAAATGGAAGAACGCGGTGGATTAAGTGACGGCGGTGGGTGGAACCGGTAGCCGCTCGACTCGTTGGGCGTCGCGTCATCGTTGGTATCACTGACCTCCTTGTTATCCGCAAGTGTAATGAAAAACGATGATAACCGATGCGAAAAGCAGCCTAAGTTACGTGTTGTTTGACATAATAAAATCGATACCTCTTTTTCTACCGCGACACGTTTTTATCAAATACAAACGTAATCTTTTGACCCTCGTTTCTCACTTTTAAATATTCATTCATGACTTTTTAAATCGTTTAAACATTTCTGAATATCGATTTAATGGATGGAAGCGATTTTGGATTCGAACACTGCGTTCAAATTTGCATCGAGGATAACTGTTGTTTGCTTTTCTCATGACTCCAACTGTCGGGTTTTTTGTTTCAATTCGCTTCAGCACGATTCACTTTGCATTCGTAAATATTATTAGCTAAGCTACGGCACTTTAAGCGTAAGCGAAGGTTAAGTTGCAACGCGTGTCTTTCTCCAGCTTCTTAGCTCGACTTTCCTTGCATTTGTTTTGATCTGGTCACATTGTCTCGCTTCGACAGTACAAATTATATTGTCTTGATGTGGAATGCACTCGAGATAAAACATCCAAACCTATTTGCATGGTATTTGTTTTACTTTCAGAATAAAATTATTTATTTGGATATTCAAACGAAAAATTTGAATTGAGAAAAAAAGAAATTTTTAATTAAAAAACAAACGAAAATAAATGTAACAAATAAAAGTAATTATTTAGTATTTGTTATCGGATTTGTTTAAAATTGAATATAATTATTTGAAATATAAAATTATAGAATATATTATCAAAATTATTACAAAACGAAAAATAAAAATCTATTCATATTGATTTCTTAATTTCATTTTAATAAATTAATGGTGAACAAAAGAAATGTCTCAATTTTAAAATGTAAACTGAAATACGTGTGGAATGTTGGAGTTTTGCGAATGAAGACATTTGACAACATAAAAGTTAGAGCTTTGGTTCTGGTCCAGAATCATAACAGTCGTGATAAATAAAATCAAATTGGAGCGCATGCGCGGTCAAAGTGATGTCACATTAGATAACGCTTGGCGTTAAAGGTATAATTACTTGCAAGTTCAAGTTAATTGCACGTTCATTTCATCAGACATGAATAAATAATCATAATTTGATAAATTTAAAAAAATCACGCACTAATGTCAGCGGTATCGTCACGTGTTATTTTTCACTCTAAAACATACATAATGAGACCAGAAATACTCATTTGACACAACAGAAAACTGAACTATGACACTGCACATCAACGCGATCTTTTTTCCGAATTATAATGTGCGTTTGTGAGTGTCGTTACACAATTCAGCGAACAGTTTTTCTCGAGAAGAATAAAACGTTCGGCTGGAACTTCTCCCGTTTCTTTAGAAAAAATTAGTCCTAAGTATGCATTTGCTTGGAAATATACAATGAATATAAAATTTCTTAAACTTGTTTAAAACTAAAAAAAAATTCAAATTGATAAACAAATTGCATTTTCGCGTTTGAATTCATTTTCAATAATGATACTAGTTCCATTACATCAACAGTTAAAAATAGACATTGACTACAGAATGATAAAGTTCAAATTAAACAAACGTTTAGAAATGATGAGCATTTTCGATTAATTAATAGATCGTCTTAATTTATAAATAATATATCAAAAGCACGTAGAAAAATATTTACAAATGAAAAATCATTAAGAAATCTCTTAAGAAACCTGTAGCAATAGGTCTATCAATTGTTTTCATAGCCAAGCTCACGCAAACAATCGTCACAGCTGCACGCAGCGCTTGACCGTTCGTCTCTGCATTTCACGTGAAGACCTAGGATTATTGTCCATTGAATGTTACTTTCCCGGAAACTCATTTTAAGATTTCCCTACCAAAATTTTCTTTTCTACCTGCTCATCTTTTAGCACAAAAGAAAGAGGTGAATCTCACCTGACACTGTAAGCATGGTCGTTCTGCGCACTCTTGTCGGTGGTGTCTCCATAAGAGTCATCCTCTGGTGGGTGAAGCGGTATGATTATATAATCCGGTTCCTTCTTCCTGCTGATTTCCGTTTGTATGACAGTTGTCTTATTATTAAGTTCCGTTTTCTTTTGTGCGTCCGATCTTGGAACTTTCGATCTCCCGCTGAACCTGAGTCTGGAAAACCTCTGAAGGAAGCCTCCTAGGCCGGTCTTTTTGCGCTCGGAGGCGGCCGACAGCGTGGTTGTGGAGGAAGCCGCGGAGCTGTCGGCCTTGGCGAGCCTCCTCGCGGCCGCGGCCGACATGTCTGTGTAGCGCACTGGAGTGGCTTCTGTTTTGTGATCGGCTGCGCGTTGTCTCGCTTCGCTCGCTGTCGGATTACTACTAAGCCTCTCTATCGACTCATCGGCGGCCGCCGGTCGTTCTGGAGGGGGCGCCTGGAAGCCACGACCCCGCTCCAGACCAACGTGCCCCTTCCCTCTGGAGGCCAGGCCAGACTCTGGGCCGACGTCTTCCGGGCGTTCTTCGCTCTTCTCGATGGGTTTGGTCTCCAAGCAGGAATAATCTACATCATCATCTACCGGACTGGAAAGCGGTCTACCGTCGTCCCCATAGAGCGAAAAGAGATCCGAGTTTTTTTTTATCTGCGTCAACAGGTCGTCGCTTCCGCCCCCGCGAGATACATTCTCTGTCGACTTTGAGTACACGCGGTTATTGGTTGCCTGGATTCCAGGGATGTTCACTGCAGAGCTCGTATAAACCGAGCTACGTCGCGTCTCGTCCTCCTCCTCGCACGCGTCCATCCGCCGGAAGTTCTTGGACTGAATTACGCGGATGTAGTCACACTGTTGCGCTAGTTCATAACTCGCGGTGTTCAGAATTTTTCGACGCGAACTGGATGCTTGACTCTTCGAGTCATCCCGACTTTTTAAGTTCCTCGAAGCATATCTCTCATCCACCTCAATTTGCTGAGCGAGTTCATAACTCGCATTATTACGCACCTTTCGCGCTTTGGCGGATTCACTTCGCTCGACTTTAGCACCCTCTCGAATCTCCCTAGCCCAGCCAGTTAGGTCCTGACTCGCTTCGTTCTCCAGCACCATTTCCAGCACCGATTCGATCCGGTCTTGTGTGCGTACAGTGCTTGTCACTGGTTTTTCTTCCAGAATTGTTTGTGCTTCGTCCTCTTCATCCTCGCATTTAGGTGGCTCCGTAATCGGTACCACTTGGCCTCGTGACAACAGCTCCTGCGTGCGCACTGTCTTGCTCTCGACATCTCGTAACACTAGCCGTGGTGCCTCCTCCTCCAGCGTGATTGTCATTGTCTCCGACATTTCGGAATTGGGTCCTTCCTCGTCGCTCTCAAGACAGTCGAGCGCGTAGGGCGCGCTTACGACCCTCCGGAGGTTCAACTTCGACGACTTCAACGGTGCGAATTCGCTCGCGCCGCCAGCTAGACTGGGCAAGCTCTGCGATCGGTCCATCGCGCTAAAATTAAACCCCGAGTCCTCGCTGCGACGGTGCTGCTGGTGCTGATGCTGTTTGCCTGCCGCCATATTGCCAGTTATATTTAGTTTGGTCAGACGCAGCGATGTCGGAGTCAAACTTCGGCCCGACTTTTTCAACTCCAGCAGGGCATCCTGTCTACTCTCTAGTCCAATCTCCCTCAGGTCGATCGTGTTTCGGCAATCCAAGGAAGTCGCGTAATTTGTTGAAGGATCTCCGAATACAATCAACCTATCTTTAAAACTGTCGCTGTCGAACAAACGAGGAGCCTCATCTTCGC
Source organism: Psix sp. ZL-2020 (assembly GCA_022817045.1). Taxonomy (NCBI): domain Eukaryota; kingdom Metazoa; phylum Arthropoda; class Insecta; order Hymenoptera; family Scelionidae; genus Psix; species Psix sp. ZL-2020. The sequence continues at coordinate 11,836 of JABFQD010002790.1, forward strand.
TAAGGTCTTCTTCTTCATACTCTTCGTCGTAGTCGTCTTCGTCGTCGTAATCGTCAGAACGCCATACGTTCCTGCTGAGAACAGATCAAGTTGGGTCAAGAAAGGGTTAGAGAAGAGATAATGTATTTGAAACAAATTTTCCAAATCTAGGATATAGGAAAGATTTAAACATATCTACTTCTTAGATTTCATAATAAGACCCTTAGTCGAATCAAACGACTAATGAATTAAGTGAAACAAATTATTCAGATTTGGAATTTAACAATTCATGTTGATTTATCGACAAGGAATAGACAAAAGTTTCATGGTCAAGTGTAATTCTCAGCGGCCAAAAAACGGCACACGTGACACCGCGATCATCGTATGAGCTTTATAACCAATGCCAAGAATCTAAGATTGGCTATTTGAAGGTGTAAGGTCAATCAGAAGATGACCATCCGCATTTATTTTACTTTCGCGAACACGAAGATTCAATCAATATTATAACTTTCATATAAATTTTCTTTTTCATATTTTACTATTTAAGAGCAGACTTGCAACAAACAAACAAAAATTCTTATTCATATTTTGATAACACAAATTTTTATAATAAAAATCAAAACACAAATATTTACAGTAAACGAAAATAAACAAATGACAAATAAAATCAAATAACAAACCTTTTTCGATATTGATGTCGCCTTCCATCAGACAAATCTTCGTTTCTCTTTGAGAAAAGGGAAGGAATAAATCCGTTGCTGATAATAGAATCATCTTTTTGTCCTACCGTATCGAGGCTTTCAAAGCTGCGATATGGCCTGATTCGGGTGTGACCATTAGCCGAATGACCATTGGGCACAAGTCGATCGTAGTCAAGCTCTAAACTGTCCGGTGAAGTCGTATCCATTCTGGAGATATTTGCGCGATTTGAGTATTCGAGCGAGTCGAAACTAAAGCTAGAGGGTGACAGCGTTGCGCAAGTTCTTTCAAGGGACTCAAACTGCAAAAGCGAGCTTGACCTGGAAGAGCGCGACGACTCCGAAGACCTTGAAGACCGCGAAGACCTTGGGGACATCGCAAAATCCTCGCCAAAAGTCGTCGAGCTCTCCAACAATTCACTGTCATTTTTTCGTCTGCGCTTTTTTGGCACCACTGAGTTCGTCTCGCTACCACTGCCGTCGAGTTTGTCATCTTTGGGAAATAAAAAAAATCATTTTCTGAGTAAAAATTTGCAGACAAATTTTTAAAATATATATCATATTTTAGTACAGTAGAAACGAAAAAATTAGTATATCTTAATTTTCTTTCGAATTTTTATGAAAAATGTTTCATTATTTTAAGTTCATTCAAAGTTTAAAATTTCAGTATATATAACATACCATTTCACTAAAGTGTTATATTGTAAGACAAAAATGTTGGAGGTTCGACATCTAGATAGACGATTAATAAATATCAACTAATAAAATATTTTAATTTAATCTTAATTTCATTTAAATTTTAATTTTATCTTGAAGACTACTTTAATTTTATCACGTCACTAAGTTTTTTTAATTATGGAAAAAATATTTAATACAATGTTTTAATTTGTCTATCATTAAAAAAAATTTAATTAACTCAAGAATGATAATGTATTTTGTCGCTATCTTAAAAGTGTAATGAAAAGTTAAAAATATAATTTTGAGGTTTGAGGTATGCATCATATTTATTTGAAACTAAATTCAAATACATATGTAGGTTGTAAAATTGAATATACTCTTTGCAGAGTACATTTAAAATATATTTTTTCTGTGAAATGTATGTTTTAATCAAACTGCATGATTGAATCAGAGTGACGATAATATATTTTTTGTTTGGGACGTTCATTGAAATTGTCGTGGTGATCTGTTAGTTGAGACGGACTTAAATGATTAAATTAAGTGACATTGTATATTTATGTGTACACGACCTATTTTCCACGCGGCGAAGATTTAGTGTTCGTATGTAAAAAGTGAAATTCACCTAAATTTACTTAAATAATCTGACAAGCAAAAACACAATATTTAAAATGACATTTATAATTTAATATTTTATTAAAAAAATGATAAAAATTTTATTTCGATAAATAAATTATTTCGTAAAATTATTCGACAAATGAATTAATTTCTAATGATCGCCGCATTAAAAATGTGAAATATAATTTTCTATATGCAAACGTTTAGTCCGACTCTATTTGGTCATGCGTTACGTCGACGAGGCGATCACGAAGTCGGCGAGCATCCATATAATAACATAAGCACTACTTCCGGTTGAATGAACCGACTTCCTGGTGAGCTGAACGAACGGGAGGAAAGGTATAAATGTTACAAACAAAAAGTGTCCCACGATTGGCCACTGGAAAAAGACTCACTTTCGGATGTGTGATTAAATATTTGAGATAATGCAAAAATGTGAAATACTTCCTGTATGCATTTTTTGCGTAAATATTTTCAACTGAGTGATTACGTTTAATAGAGTCAATAATGTAAAAAGTTTCGAGATTTAAATGAAATTGATAATATTAAATAAAGTACAAATTAAAAATTCATATCAATAATTTTTATATCATAAAGTTTGTTTGCTCTATATTATTTGTAATAATTTATAAAACAAATAATTGACAAAGATATATA
>JABFQD010002791.1:0-14453 GCA_022817045.1 Psix sp. ZL-2020
ACTAAATAAAAAAAGTAATTTAAAATTATTTTCTACCTTTTTTTAAAATGTATTTTTACATCATCAGCAGTATTTGTAAACACAACTAGAGGATTTAAAATAGTACTGAAATTCTGCTTACAATGAACTTGGTATTGCATCAGTATTGTTATAATAGCCAGTTTAGTCATTAAGATGCCTATCCTTCTCCCTAAAATGCAATAGCATAATTTAGTCATTTTAAATACTATAAAATTATCAAACTCCAAGTAAACAAAATTTGAAATCATTCATTTTTATAAATTATACATTTAATGATAAAAATATAAATAATAATAAAAAAATAAAAGTAATATATTTAACATGTCACTTTACACTCTTATTGTTTAAATAATTATTACATTTATTAATCAAGGATCTGAAATGCTACTTTTACTCTGCCACAGCAAGCGACAAAAGGCATATCTCACATAGGAATGATGAAAATAGAATATTATGCGACAAGAAAGAGAAGCCAGTGATTATTCCTATGAAGAAATAACTCCCTAAAAAGGACATACAGATATAACATAACATAATATATAAGTTAAATATGACAAGAGTTCATACCCTTGACATGAAAAATACCGTAACATATGAAACGAGCATCATCTCACGAATGAAGATAGGAAAACTTAATCGCTTGATTTTCTCCCTTGAAGCGTAATATATTATTAACTTGGATTATTTATGCAATCCTTTATAAACTAAAAGATTTTCGTTTTTTTATAAATAAAATATAAGGACGTATTTATGTCACTGTTTATAAGAAATTTGATCGATTTTATTTTCTACCCATGGGAATAAAATCGGTTTTTACACTTACCAATACATGACCTTGGCCCAAGTCCAAATGCAAAGTCTATGTTTCGATCACTTTTGTCAAATTCTTCTCTTTCAGGGTCAAATTTGATAGGATTTGAAAAATATTTTGGATCTCGATTTATGCCGTTAATTGACACATATACCACGGTATCTTTTTTAATAACAAGATTGTGCTCTGGAACCTATAAACATAAATTAAAAATATCTTACTTCAAAGCACATTATAAATAGTCAACAAAAAATATTATGAAAATAGCAAATGTTTTTATCTTATTTGATTTTTTACTCATTCAAAATAATTTGTAATAACATTTGGAAAAAATTATTTCAACTAAATCTTGTATAGTTATTTAATATTATACAAAATAAAATATAAATTGTATAACAAATATTGGTTTTAAATATAAAATACCATATATTTTACAATGAAATTATCTCAAAAAGGAACATACTTCATAATCCCTTAATGCGACTCTATCAACCAATGGGAGAGGTGGATACAATCTCAACGATTCTCTTACAATACGATCCAAAAAATCGATCCTATCGACATCTTCTACAGTTAATTCATTCGTATGAAAACTGCGAATATCATCATACAATCGCTGTTGATAACATTTATTTTGAGCCAATTCATATAATGAAAATGCAATCGCAGTTGAAGAAGCTTCAAATCCAGCAACGTAAAAAGCTACGGCTTGCGCTAAAAGGTTGTCTCCTTCGAAACCTGAAAATATTGTAGAAATCATTATTTAAAAGAATATGTATATTATATAAATATGTATTCTATTCTGCAGTTTAACAATATCTTTTCGTCAAAGCTAACTCTATTTTGAAATGAACTTTAATCAATAAAAAAACAAAAATTTTGAAAGTATTAAATGTAATTTATTTGATTTATTCCAAAAGAAAAAACTGCCTTTTGAGATCTCTTGATCTGAACCGAATAATAATATCTTTTTAGTTGAATTTTCAAACAATGCTTAGAATTTCTTTATATGGAAAATTACAGAGTTTCAAAGTAAGTCAGCTGTAATCTGTACTGAGAGGATAAATGCAATGTACGAAAGTAAACTTCAGTTGTGTATAATATTTATCTTACCCATACAATTTATGATTACATAAATAAATATTAACTTATTCTCTGAATTGTAACAAATCAACTCGTACTTACACATGAGTATATACAAACAAAATACATGCAAGTATTACATCATTATTTCAATTTACAATCATGCTGAAAAAATACGTTTTTTGTTGTAGGAAAAAATTACATGAAAGTCAATACGCATGTACTTTGCACAAGAACTTTCAACACTTCTGCACCTTTGTGGATACAATTTTTATAAATCTGTCGACTCAACCTGATTGGTACATGTTTGTATCTGCATAGAAGGACCTTACGGTGATTGCTTAAGTGCAAAGTCACATGACATCTTTCTAATAGTCGAGAGACCATTCTTAGGCAAGCTTTTATTGAAAGCTAAAAAAATCTAAAAAATTTAACAATTACAAAAATGTACCAAATACTCGTAGATTTTTATTTGTTGCGAATCAAATTTAATAGATTTATTCAGAAATATACTAATTAATTCACTTGTTTTATTTGAATTACAAAACAGCTGTAATGGAAATTGTAGAAAGTTATTCTTATTTAATAAATATTTATACTTTATTTAAGAAAAAAATGTTATTTATAGAGAATTATAATAATTCTTTCATTCTGAATTGAAATGTTAACACATTTGCATGTGATAAGTGTATTTTATATTGTCAATAATATAGTAGTTATTCGTGATAAAAAAGGATAGATAGATATTTAGGCTGAAAAATGGAAAAAAATCTTTATCAAATTTCGCACTATTATAAACTGATATATTACAATCATTTATTGTTTACATATGCTAATGAAATTAACTTATATTCAACACAACTAAATCATGGTATGCAATTTTAAATCGACGTTGGGATTTGTTTAAGAATATATCAGAAATATTTCCATGCAAAAATGAAAATAATATACTTCTATGTGTTTTCAAAATTGTCATGTGTATAAAAAATGTGTGAAAACATTTAATTAATAATATTAGTATGTACTTTATGAAAAAATAAATGCGTATCTGTTTGATATATTTAATATTAAATACTTACGAAATAATGGATTTTGATCTTCATTTTTCAACCTAATAAAAGAATCAATCAAATCTCCTCTTTGCAAATTAAGTTTTTCCCGCTTCTGCATTGAATCCCAAAAAATAAATCGGAAAAAATTCGCTGGTTCAGTTATAAGAGGTTGAATGTATTTGATAATTTCCGGAATGAAAAATACGATTAATAATATTATTCCTCGTTTAAATCCTGATAAAATTTTTTGCCCTGAAATAAAAATCAAACAAAAAAGGTAAAGAGTAGTATAACCAGTCTGAAATCGCATCTTCCAAAATAGGAAGACGCGAGTTCAGTTCCCAGCGAGATCGAAGACAAGATTTTTTGATTTATTGTCTAGTTTTAAGATATAAATTTTCATAAAGATGAAATATTCCCAATCAGGTGAGCATTTTAGAAATAAAAATATTTTATAAAATAATATTGTATATCTCTTTATATAATCCATATATTTGTTTATATTATAAAACATAAAGCTAACCTGCTTCCCAAAATGCAGTATCTTTACTATCAAAAGAGTTTGTAGTGATTCCAAATGCTAAAGAAGATATAACATCAGTGGTATATTTAGAACACAATTTTTTAAGTTCAGTTTCCTTCCAGCCATCTTTATCTTCCGGCACATTGTCTAAATATTTCAAAAGAGGGATTCCACAAGATTCAATTAAAGGTACCATGTTTTTTAATTTATTTCCAGTTAAACAAGGCGTCAGTTTTGTTCTTAAATATTTCCAGCGAGGCTGCCTAACTGATAACAAATTGACTAATCCAACTGAATCTTTTTCAGTATCTCCTCCAAATTGGCGATTCGGGAAACTATCAAAGTCTTTTACCATAATACGTTTGATTAAATTTACGTCTCTCAATAATAATCCAGGTTTCTGGAATATATAAAATCCAACAAATGGATCATCTGGATCAGCATATTCATAAATATCTTGTAGCACTAATCCTGGAGGTTTTTTAAACGTCAGAGTATCCGTGAAGTTGCCAAAGATTATGTTTGTTGGTGGCGTTTTAACTCCTTCGCGTTTCCAATAAGACAATTTATATTTTGCGAACAACAAAATTGAAAAGAATATTGTCAGTGCAAAAATCACAAACTCAAAATACATTTCGTCAAAATTTGTTAAGCATCGAAGTGAATATAAAAAGAGTTTTGTTATTATACTTAAAAAACGCAAAATGTAATCAATCAAATGTAATGTATGACTTCATTCCAAGAACATCTATTGGAACTGTTTCAAAGTCACTGATACACTAATAATGTTTCTATCAATAATAAAACAACTACGTGATGATTACGATTAATTCATATTAGTCATCTGAGATCACGAAAAAGTTTGAAATGTCATGATAAAACTCTCATGAATATTCATGATATATTTCGATAATAAAATTTAAATTGTTGAACATATGTAAAAAATGCTCTTGATTAGTTTTTAAAAGAAGACTTAATTTATACATTCAGTTACGCTGAAATCATTTATTCCATTTTCCTGTATTATCAAGAGTATTGCAAGTTATTTTCATTTTTTTCTTGTTATCTTTTCTCAATGAAGCAATTATTTAGAGAACATTTTACGTAGACAATTGAATTGAAGAGTTGTTGGATAAAAAACAAAAAATTAGATTCTGTTGTTAATTAAATTCTCTGTTTCGAAATAGGTTTTTTGTGTTATAACTTCTCTCATTCAATTTATAAAATTGAAAGTTGCAGAGGATTTTGCAAATAAAATAATATTATGTACACAAAATGAAAAAAATATTCCATATGGTAGGTATAATGAGATTCATTTTTTGCAAAAAAAATATATAAATGGGGTCAAAATACCATTCTATTACTTAATTATAAATATGGCGTAACAAGCAAAGTGAGATTAACCATAGACATTTAATACAATAACTTTTTTAGAAATAATGTAAAAGTTGCATTTTTCAAACTTTGCAACATAAAAAACTGTATCGTCAATATTGTAAGACGTTTTATGAAAAACAAGCACGATATAGATTTTACACAAAGTTAGATAATTGAACTTTAATTATATTTTCAATTTTGATTTGTTTAAATATCTTAACTGTTTCTATCTTATCTTATCTGTTTTAAATCTTAACAAACAAAAAAGATATCAATTACAATCATTATAAAGACATATATTAGAGAAAACTTATTTTATTAAACATTCTAGTTTGTTTCTTTTTTCATGTTAGAAGAAAGTATTTTAATAAGTATGTATAATACCGCAACGCTCCGAGTTAATTACATACATTATTGAATTTAATACTGGGTAATTAATGTGATATTCAGTATTAAGCAATTAATGATATGAACAAATTACACGTTATTATTTATTTCAACAATATTTTCTGTACAAAATAAAATGATGTTTACAACTATGATGAAATTGCAATATTTATTGAGCTTCTGTCAAGCCATTTGCCTGATGATTCGAAGCTTTTACTTGGCCGAATAAGGAATTGTACAATTCATTTTTAGCCTCATCAGTCATAGTATCATTTACTAAAACGGGCGCCATATAATTAACTAATTTCTGATGAACGTTGTATCTTAATCTTCTCCCTTTGGTTGCTCTGGTGTCGATTTTCCGTTTCAATTTACTCCTCATACTTTGAAGTTGAACCCATTGTTTACTCAGCAGAGTCGGGTCAGTTATGTCCGAAGTTTTCTGATGAATAAATTCGCGCAACAGTTCATGATAGAAATCATCATCATCGTAAATTTCGCTGTCGTATTCCTCCACGCGTCTGCCATCTTCGTTTTCCACCTGAAGTTTGCCAACAATTTCATAGTCTGATCTTTTCAGTTGTGTCCGCTTAATTAACTTTGGCTTGTCTTTCAAGGTGAACTCAATTTGTTGCATTATTGAATGGTTAGACTTTTTGTTTGAAACAATTGATGCGATTCTTGTTTTGTCATTCCACTTTTTGATTTCGGAATTCCTTTGCGGAATATATGAATTATATTCACGCGAAATCAGTCTTTCGTAACTGGGAAGCGAAAGTCGGGCTTTTTTCTGAGGACTTTGATAATCCTGAACAGTTTTGTCTACATTTTCATCAGACCGGGTTTCTTCTTCAGAATCTGATAATATTTCCTCATCGCTTTTATCGGTTTCTGAGCATTTATTTTTGACGAATAGAACGTTATTTAATTCTAGTAATTTATCAAGCAAACATCTCAAATTTTGTTGGGTTTGTTTTGCTTCTTGGCGGAAATTTTCGTCAGAATTAAGTTGTTTAAATGTGTCTTGTTGCGGTAACTTGTTACTAGTTAACAAACATTTTTGAAATTTAATTCGAACATCTAGAAGTTTTTCCCATAGCTTGATTTGATTCCTTATAGAGTTACCTTTCTCGATTTCCTCATTTATATTTTGTTTAGACATATTTAGCAATTTTTCGCTATCTTCTAAATCATCTTTTTCGGCATCTTTAGAATTTGTTTCATTAAAGCTCGATTCATCTTCTTCGTCTAGTATACTATCATCTGATAACTCTGAACTATTGTCCGAATCGTTTTCTGATCCAGCAGAGTCTGCTGAATTATCAGTAATATTATCTTCCTCATCAGAATAATTGTTTTCATCATCCTGAACATCTGAATTAGAATCAGTTTTTTCACTGTCGCTGTCATTGTTGAATTCAGACTTAAATGCATCGTTTCTAGAAATTTTTTTCCCGGCATATCTGAAAAACGCATTCTTTAGTCTGATACAGGTATGATAATTTGTTATTATTCTAAATATTTGTGATAGAATTTTTCATAAAATATATGCGAGTACAAAATTATTTAATTATAAACAAAAATCAAGGAAATACTTAATAAACTTAGGTATTTTTAGTATTTTAATATTTTAATATTTCTAGTCACTAAATATAATACCAACTTTTTGACTTATATATTATCAAAAATGGCAACATTTTTATAAATAAAATTGTTTGTATTTATCTTTCCTTGCATAAAAATGATAATCATTCTATGATGAAAATACAAACGTTTTGTTATGAATAGTTAAATTAAAGTAATAGAAATAGTTACAAAATAACATTATTATTTTTGTAATTGAATTTTAAATATGATTTTTATTAAATGTATTAGATGTATTCATATATAAATTTATTAAAATTTACAAAAATAACTCAATCAATATTAAAGTAAGTTGATTTATATTCTATTATTCTGAATAATTAAACGTTTCTTTTTAGTACAAAAAAAACAACATTTATAAATTTAAAATAATACAGATTTAATTTTAAATCAGTGTACAATTCCAAGCATTAAAAAGAACGAACAAAACCTTTTGTCGAGTTTATCCAGAAGCAGAACATTCTTTTTTCTCAAATTCGAATCTCGTAGCTCATCGTCAGAATGTTCCTGATCCGAAAAGTCAACAACTTTAGCCCTGCTTTCTTCGTTTTCATCATCAGAAACGATATTTGTCTTAGCTGTTATCAGATCACCAATTTCCAAAGCCAAGTTTTTTTTCTTCGTCTTTATCATCGTCTGTTGCAAATGTCAAACTTATATCAATAAATGTTTACCGTCAAAATCCAAACTTCGGTACCAAAACATGTGCTTTAGTATCAACTTAAGGTTATGTCAAAAACAATTTCGCATCTTACATTCTTCCATTTCTTAATTTACTTTCTACTAAACCTCAATTCCTATTGGCTGATCTACATACTATCTATCTTAAATGCAACTTTTGCGTTCTTAAAACTACTTTCTACACCAGCGCCACTTTGCTCATAGCGGCTCTTTACCGAACTAACCGAAATAAGTTACCACCAAGTTATCTAGCTTGTGTCTCAGTAACAGTGTTGTTTTTCTCAATCCATGATAATTTCATTTGCATTGTGATTTGCGAGCCAAGTTTTTTCTACAAAACACAACGCGATCAACTCTGCACTACAGAGAGACTCGCATTTAAATAATTTGTCGATGCGTCTGTGACGTCACGTGTGTGTGTTTATCTAGCAGATGCGAGTTCCAATGCAATCTAGAAGGGACAACAAAAATTTGCACTGCTGCTCAATGTTTGTTCGTTTTAAACGCATGCATTCAAATAAGTTGAAGAAACTGTAATTTAAGAAAGATAATATTATGATAAAGTGTGCGAACGTAGAAGTTCAGTTGAAATTGAGCCGAAGGTGTATCTCCGATGCGAGCAAACGCATCGGCTTGTCCGACAGCTAATGTTGATGTTTGTGACAATTGAGTTTGGTGAACAACAATTAACAATTATGAATAGTTGAATGCCCCGACTGTTTGGAAAAATAGTTGTTCACAATGGTGCAAATACCGAGTACGTACAGTTATAATTTTTGGATCAGCACTCCGACCGAGGTCGTAGAGATAACATGCTTGATGCCAAATGGGGTTATAATACCCCTTGAAACAAACCGCAATGCACCTTTAGCAGAAATCAAAGAGGTAATTTTCTTTTTGGTAGTTCATAACAAAAGCAGGAGATTGTAGAATACAATTTTGTATCTGTGAAAAATATATTAAGATGTTCGTTTTTATTTAAAATAATGTTAAATTTGTTTAACGGTATTTTTTAAATAAATATATTATTTTCATAATTTCGAAATTTGTTCTGGTGAGAATAGTTTAAAGTTAATTGTCATTTGAGATGAATTTTTATTCCTAATTTTTTTATTCTGTAAATATTTAATCATTTTGTTTTTAATAACATTTAAAATATTGAATATTAAACATTTTAACTATCAAACATATTCATAAGATGTTTATTTTAAGCAAAATGAATGTCACATGGTGATTATTTACTAGTTCCAAATTTGATACAATTTGATTTTTTTTAATCAATAAGAAACGTAAGAACAAAACATTTTTTTTCTATATGAAAAAAAATATTTAAATATTTTTGTATTATTTTCATTATCCCATTATTATAAATTTGCTGACATTATTTGTGTTTTTTTATAAAATCAAATTTTCCAAAGCAAAAATGTATGTTTGATTTATACAATATTGTTAATAGTGATAACATTTGAAGTATTTTATAAATAATACATATATTTTATTGTATACCATTTTATATTCAAATTATAATTTGCAGGATTTGTGGGAAGAAGCAAGTAAATATCCGTTGCATGGAACTTTACGAGATGCTTCATCCTATGTATTTTCTTGCATCAATGCTAACGCTGAAGCTGAAGAATTGCGCGACGAAACAAGGCGTCTGTGTGATATCAAACCCTTCTGCTCTGTACTCAAGCTAGTCGAGCGAGAGGGAGTTAAAGGTGACCGAAATTTGGATTCCCAAATAGGTATCTTAATTGGTAAAGGTTTGCATGAATTTGCGGCTTTGAAAAATTCGGAAGTGAATGACTTTCGATGGAAAATGCGAGTGCTCGGAGATGAGGTAGCACTTGCTAGGCAAAAGTTTACTTGGGCGCAAAAAGTAGAGTATCAGTTTCCACCTCGTCTTGCTGCATCACCAACACTGCCGAAAAGTATTGAGTCCAGACTTAAAGATGGCAACATTGTTCTTCTCATTAAATTTGAAAACACAGAGGTAATTTTATCAATCAATTTTAATTTATCAACTGTGCATATTAAATCAATAATTGAATACTTTTATATAATGCAATATTAATTTCAAAATATATGATACTGACCAAATCTTCATTTTTAGACTACGTTTACTTTTCAAATATCTCACACAACGACGCCAAAACAGTTACTCACACAGATATTGAACAAACGAGCTAATACCTTGATGTCACGCGGAGAACGACTGAGTGACTTTGTTCTAAAAGTTTGTGGCCAGGAAGAATTTTTGATTGGTGAAAATCCAATTATTCAATATAGCTATATCCAAGAATGTTTGGCAAAAGATATTATACCAAGTTTGGTCACAACAAGCGTAGAGAATATTAATGTGTACGATGAGAGTTCCTTAGAAAACCACGAATTAGACAATTTGAAGCGATCGAGACCATCGTTCTCGACTTTGACGTTACGGAAAAAAGGAAAACATATATCTGCTTGGAAAATAGAAGACCAGTTTATGTTTACTGTTAATGGTATAAGTCGATTAAATTGTGATTCAGCACATCGCACAGTCGAGGTATTCTTTCAAACAATTATTTTCGTACGTAGGGCGCAAAGTGGGCAATTTTTACAAGGTATGTGGCAGCGTCAGCCGAAGGTACCTGAGGTAACATTTACCATAAACCGAGTAAAAATTGCCTTTGTGCCGGATTTATGAACATAATTTTTTGTTATGAATGTACAAATAGTGGACATTTGAGTCGGCTTCTCATAGTTCCTATCGACCAAAGACGATAAAGTCACTTTTTGTCCATAATAACGCATAAAAATGGCCACTTTTTGTGCACGAATGAAAAAAAAAATTATCTTAGTTTATATTCAAATATATACATTAATAAATATATATTGTTTTCGTCTAGATCGGTTTACAAGCGGGATTATTTCATGGTGGAAAGTCTTTGTGTGAAAGTAAGAAAACTAAAATCAAAACCGTTAGTGATGATGATAGTTGTGAGTGGGAAGAAACATTAAAGTTTGATATCAAAGTCTGTGATATTCCACGAATGGCGCGATTATGTTTCGTTTTGTACGAAGTCAGTAAAACAAGCAAAGGTTTCAAAGGCCGACGTTTAGTTAAAGATTCAAAGCAAGAGTTTTTCATCAATCCATTTTGTTGGGCCAACACAACAATTTATGATTTCAAAAGTCAACTGAAAACTGGTGCGATGACACTTTACACTTGGCCATTTGCTGAAGAAATGCAAAACGATGATCTTCTGCACCCGTTAGGAACTGTCGTTTCAAATCCACATATGGAGAGTGCTGCTGCTTTAATGTTAACATTTCCAAAGTATGTCAATATCGTTAAATAACATAGAATATAATTAAAAACGTTACTAATCATTTATTTTATTACAGTTACGGTAAAGATAAATCTGTGTTGTATCCATCGCCTGAAAAAATTGTTGAATATGCGAATAAACTTCGGGAAACGTCGAAAGAAAAATTAATCTTGGAAGATCCTATTCAAGAATATGACAGCAAGTATATTGAACAATTAAAGGCGTTAGCAGATCGAGATCCATTGCACGAGCTTCATGAACAAGAAGCAAAAAGTTTGTGGGCATTGAGAAATTACTGTTTACGAAATGTACCCACTCTATTGGCCAAACTCCTTCAATGCGTTGAATGGAATGATCATCGGTATGACAAATTTTATTTTATATTTACAATTTTTATTCCAAATACAATGTGCACAAGTTATATGAATTTAATGACAAATAACTAATGCATAATAATTTGTAACATATTTTATGAATGAAAGAATTATTTTACTGAGGTTTCAACTATTTTTACTGAATCTTGGTATTGCAAGAGACAACATTTCATTTGGTTCATTTTTACAACAGCGAAGTTGCCGAGGCAACCGCCTTAGTGCTTCAATGGCCAAAATTATCTGTGGAACGAGCTTTAGAACTACTTGATTACGCATACGCAGACCAAACAGTCCGCAGTTTTGCTGTAAGGTGTCTAAAAGATGTGAGCGATGAAGATCTAAGTCTTTTCTTACTCCAGTTGGTTCAAGCACTTAAACACGAAAACTATCTTTCGTGTGATTTGACTGAATTCTTGCTAAGAAGAGCACTGAATAACCAGAGAATTGGTCATTTTCTTTTCTGGCATTTGAGGTAAAAACAAATTAATTAATGACTATTCAATGGAAAATTATTCTCAGTTTTGGTAGTGATGTTAATAATCATTGTTCTTTTACACAGATCGGAAATGCAAGTTGGAGCAGTGTCGGTTCGTTTTGGGCTGATACTGGAGTCCTATTGCAGAGGTAGTCAAATGCATATGAAAGAATTGTTCAAAGAAGTAGAATGTCTCGATAAATTGCGTTCGATTTCTGAGACGGTCAAACTGCGCAAACCTAAAGGTCTACAAGTCTTTTTGGATTTCATATCAGAACCACATTGTCAGGAAGCTTTGTCTAATGTTCTTAATCCTTTAGATCCGAGTTTTCGTTGCAAGCGAGTGAAGTAAGTAATCAGCTGATTTGCTTATCAGCTCTTTCATGTTTATGTTTAAGATCACTTATGTAATATTGTATCCTCAGGCTTGATAAATGTCGAGTAAGAGACAGTAAAATGCGACCTCTATGGCTTGTATTTGAGAACGCAGATACATATGGGGATGAAATTTATTTAATAATGAAACATGGCGATGACTTACGACAAGATATGTTAATGTTGCAAATGCTGCGAATTATGGATAAGTTGTGGAAAAGAGAAGGGTTAGATTTACGGATGAATCCCTACAGGTGTATTTCAACTGACAACAAGATTGGTTTGATTGAAGTAGTTTTGGATGCTGAAACTATTGCTAACATCCAAAAGGAGAAAAATTTATTTACAGCAACATCTGCTTTAAAGTGCGTAAAGAAATAATTTGAATTTGAGTAAACTTAAGTAAATTTAAGTAGTTTAAAATATGTACGTTACAATTTAATTTGTTTACAATTTAATCTTTGAATTTGATTACAGAAAAACGTCATTGTTATCATGGTTAAAAGACCACAATCCTACGGAAGCAGCTTTGAATAAAGCAATAGAAGAGTTTACTTTAAGTTGTGCTGGCTACAGTGTCGCCACATATGTACTTGGTATCGCAGATCGACATTCGGACAACATTATGATTAAAAAAACAGGCCAATTATTCCATGTTGACTTTGGTCACATACTCGGTCACTTTAAAGAAAAATTTGGATTTCGAAGGGAACGTGCTCCCTTTGTGATGACACATGATTTTATTCATGTTATAACAAAAGGTCAGACAAAGAAAGAAGCTGCTGAGTTCCAGCGGTTTCGAGATTATTGCGAACAAGCTTTCTTAATTCTACGACGCCACGGTGGCTTGATTCTATCTTTATTCGCAATGATGATCTCCACTGGATTACCTGAACTTTCGTCAGAAAAGGATCTTAACTATTTAAGAGATACTCTTGTACGTATAATATTTGAATACATAACAAGTGAGTAAAAATGATAATATAATTCAGACATTTAAAGTATTTGTTGTTTTATGCAGGTGTTAGAAATGTCAGAAGCCGAAGCTTTAGATCATTTTAGAACAAAATTCAACATAGCGCTCTGCTGTTCGTGGAAAACATCGATGAACTGGACAGCTCACAATGTAACGAAAAATAATAAGGCAATGTAAAGTGATTTTTGTTTATCCTTGATAATCACAAGACTGTTTCATTATAAACGTGCAGCATCAAAAATTGTGCATTATTTTTGCAATGATTTCTATGTAGATTTTGTAAATTTAATGCACAATGTCACATTGAACTTGAAAAAAAATTTAGTACACGAGGTTACAGAAATCTAGTTATAAATATATCCAAAGCAATACATACGCATATTATGCAATTGTATTATTTTTATAATTATTTTTGACGAAACAATCTCTAGGAAATTTGATATTGTGCCGAGATTGCTCAATTTTTCAACCATGTTTACTGGAAAAGAAAATTTTCATGTAATTTCTATTCCATAAAATTTACATTTTTATCATTTCGAGTACGAATAATTTTTAATTTTGAACCATTTTTGTAGTTTAGGTGTAGAAACGAATGAAGTAATATATTTCTACTTGCAAAATATTTTTCGATTCTCTTTAATGAAAATTTATTATTCGTACTTTATCATAGAAGCTCATAATACCATTTAATACAAGTTGTAAAAACTAAAATTGAATGAAAAGAACTTTTTTCATCAAAGATTGTATATCAGATGATGGTGATTGAGGCTATCTTGAACTGTTTAGAAAAATAATGCAATAGTTTGTCCGATGTGCCACAGTCGACATTTATATTTATAATTAGCTTCGATTTTCTATATTAAAGGATATTCTAATGTTAAAAAGTCATTTGATTTGTAAATAAAATAAACATTGTTTACCGAGTTGTTGTTCTTTTATAACTTTTCATAATTTCATGAATAAACGGTTTCATTTTAAAACCTATTTCACAAAGAATTTTAATTGCTAAACCGATTTTTAATGAATATTTAAATTGTTTAATATAAACAAGAAATAAATAAATACAATTCAACATTTAATAATGTCATAGTAAAAATATTAAAAGCATCTTGTTTTGTTTTTTTAAATTAAATATCAAAAGTAATGTATATTCATTATTATTCTAAGATTTTTTATTAAAAATAAATTGTGTTACATAAAAAATTTACTCACGAAGGTAATCAATTTTTTCCTCAAAATATTTGCATAAATAATATTAATAAATAAAAATGCTAAATCAATTTGCTTTAAAATTGTTTGCAATAAATAATATAAAAGTACCTAATTAATATTATTATTTTTCGCATGTTACAATATTATA
>JABFQD010002792.1:0-14453 GCA_022817045.1 Psix sp. ZL-2020
TGTTCGATGCAATTATACATTGTTTAGTTTATACATCAAATTTTAATTTGTAATGTAGTTTATTAATTAGTAGTGTAGCTTATTTTATATCTGTAAAAAAAAGAAACATGCAAAGCATTAGCAAACCATAGATATATGTACTATAATATCATCTGAAGGGGTATTTCTGATGCAAAATGATATATCAATTAGCTTTTAAAATGAATAAAAATTTAAAGTTTAAATAGGTATTCTATAAAACTAAGAAATTTTGAAAAATAATACTATTTTTATAGTAAGGAACCTTCATTTTTCAATATTTTTTCTTAAAATCTCTTTCCTGCTATTTTAACGACTTTATTCATACTCATTTCTTTTTTAATGTGGAAATACCTATGAATTCTTAAAGTAGTCTACACGTTGTCGACGAGTCAATTTCCGGCGCGGTTCCGCAAAGTAGTTGTTAGCGAGGAACGTGACGTAGGATTTTGATGAATAATGTGTGCGCGCATATTCTTTCTCTCGCGTACGATTGTGTCGTTGCGACGGTCGATCTCCAAATAAAATGGATCCGGACGACATCCGCAAGTAGATAGAACGTAGGTTGATGGAAACGATAAATGAATGCGTCGAATGAATAGTCGCCAGTTGGTTCATTGTTGCGCCAGTGAGTCGTCAGTCGTCGGTAGACGGTACCGGCCGTGGACGTAACTGCAGACAAGCAGCAGTGCGCGCACGATCCAAGTTGCTCTCCGGTGTCGTCTCGCTATGCACCACCGATTTGACGACACAAAGTTATCGCGACCCCTCGTATGCATCGGGCTTTTCATCCCGTTTTTCACATCACTCGTCAGTCATGCGGTTGCCGTTCACCCTGATGTACTATGTGAGTGATCGAGTTCATAGTTACGTTTGCATAGGACTTTACTACGAGCCATACTCCAATCGATACCGGCCAAGTTTGTTGAACTTTGTTTTCCCGCACCCGGAAAACTTTCACGCAACACCGGCTATTTTTCCCTTCAAAAATATTTAACTGTTAATGTTTATCCTTAGATTTTATCTAGTATTTTTTTTGTTTTTACCCCTTATTGCACTGTTAAGTTCTTTCGTAGTTTTTGTTTCATTCGTATAATTTGATTTTCTTTTCTGGTGATAATTTTTTTCCGCTACTGTAGATGGAAAAGTTCAAATTACGAGAATTTCATCGTTTTAGAAATAAATCTCACTGTATAGTTAACAAATTGATAAATTCGGTATGAATTCTAGTGCCATTGTAATAAGAAATTAGTGACTTTTGTGCGAAAAAGTGACAAACGTTGTTTCTTGCAGGGTTGATATCGACGATTCGCGTGTCTGCGTTCATTGATCTTTTTAATCGTAGAAAATCAAACCAGAAGCAATGCGAGAATTGTATTTTTATGCGTAAATCAATATTTGTCTTCTCTAAGTGGTTTGCAATTCAATTATCATCATTATTCTTTTTCTATTCTTCTCTATAAAAACCTTTAAAAAAATTTTTTGTTTCTTAATTGATTCAAAGATAATATAGAATGTATATAATCATCAAATATTTATTATCGAAATATAAATACTTAATAATACTACATACTTAAAATAAAATTGTACGTATTAAAAATAGTGTAAATATGGAAATTATAATTTTAGTTTTCTTAATAGATTTTCATTAATTCAGCATATTAACAAGATTTTGCAAAAAATATTAAAAATGCCTGTAAATTAAATCTATTATTCAAATGAAATAATTAATATCAAGAATTTTATACCTACTCTTTAAATAAATGGAATTTTCTTATAATGCCACACAAATGGTGAAAGAAATATTATAATGCACCTGTTGCAGAAACATTAAAAGTAAAAAAGATATTAAAAGATCTGTTCTCACGTAATTAATGTCAGGGGAAATCATTTTTTAGAAAAAAATGTTCAGTGTAATTTTCATTCACGCTTCAAAGTGAAATATTATTATGATTGATACAAAATCTAGTTCATTTTCTATTAATTGAAACAAGTTTGTTCAACAAACTGTTAGTATGTACAAAATAAATTCTATATACGTTTATTTTAATAATTCAGTGCACTAAAAAACAAATATTCAATTAATATCAATTAATGATTTAATTTTTAGTTTAAAACTTTAAAGATTATAATTTTTGTGCTATCGTGAAATACACAGTCTTGGAATAAAATTGACGAAATTTGAAGAAAATCGATACAAGAAAACATGAACCCTCAAGCAGTTAACGTGGTGTATTTACGACATGCTTCTTATCTAAGATACTTCAAAGTACCTTCAGATTCATTACCATAATGACGAAGTGTGGTTCACAAATTTACCCGACAATAATCAAAGACAATCTCATCAAAGTACTATTCAAATAAAAATAATTATTATATTATTATTAACTATTATTATAATACTATATACTGAGCAATAATATAAGCAGCAATCATTAACAATGATGTTATAATAAAAGCTTGTAAAAAAATATTCATAAAATCAAAATACTGAAATCTATTTAAAATTTCCAACTTTTCTATTTTCCCTGAAAATGCAAACCTTTTTAATTCAATTAAACAATTAATAGATGTATTTCTTATTTTTTATTCTTAAAAAGCGTTAATTTTTTCTTATTATGTAATTAATACTACTAAATTATAGTTTATTTTAATTTAAATATAACACAGTGATACAAATGTTCTGTTATGACATAAACATTATTGAATTAAAAAAATGTAATCAACTTTAACATTGATTTCGGAACGAGCTTATTAGTATTTTTTTACCTTTTTATTATCTGAGAAAATGTACATACGATGAAAAAACGCTTTTTCTCAATGATATTGTTTTAAACTTAAACCTTAATGTTTAAATAATTGCATGAAAAAATGCATTTGATAACAATAACGCATAAACAATTGGCAAAATAACTGCAATTAACATTCGAAATGACTATTAATTGAAACGACAATTATTTTATAATCGAATTAAAAATTAATGGTATTGACTTGACACACATTTTTTGTTTTGTTATATACGTTGCCTTCAACGCGATGAGTGTAAAAGCTTATTACTTTTGTGAATAATTGAATTAACTGATTTTGAGTGACAGTAATCACTATACGGAATGCAAACGGACACAACCAATTACGCAAGCTAAACGCACAAGACTTCGACGTTGTTCGTCCTATTGGAAAATAAGTTCGTATTAGCCAAGCAATCGAGCATCTGATAGATTGGTTCATCGTATCAACCTCTATTTATCTCTCATTGTTGCGTTGGTTTCCTACACCGACAGACGTAAAATTTGCTATCAACTTCTAGGCATGAAATGTGCCACTTTGGTTCATCATATACATACGCGCGTAACGCCGTTTATCCATTTAGAGACCCTTCAACAGACTG
The DNA here is from genome assembly GCA_022817045.1 of Psix sp. ZL-2020. Lineage (NCBI taxonomy): Eukaryota > Metazoa > Arthropoda > Insecta > Hymenoptera > Scelionidae > Psix > Psix sp. ZL-2020. Next base: position 3,407 of record JABFQD010002792.1, read on the forward strand.
ATTTCATGAACTGTACTTAGTCGGCCAACTGCTTCTCTTATTTTACTATGCTCTGTAGATGAGCTCTGTGTATTTTTTAAACGTCTCTTATTTTCCGCCAATTTTCTCATTTCGAGATCTTGTTCTTTTGCGTTTATACAAGAAAAACGTGTTTAAGTTATCAAGTATTTTAAATGACAAATAATTTTATTTTGAAATTTAATTTTTGTGATTTTATAATTATTTTTATTGTCTTATGGAGACATATATATTGATATATAATAACATATGTATTTAAAAGATATATATATAAAAATTTCATAAATTAAAGTTGTTACATCTTAAATAAAAAAAATTAAAAATTAGATGCTATTTTAAGGATCTATTCATAAAATTTAAAACGGAAATAAAAGATTCAGAATGTATAAAATTGTATGCATTTTTATCATATAATTTTCTAATTCCATATAAATTTAGTACAGTTATACAATTTCTAGACGCACGAAATAGTGCAAATTTTATGGGACATTAGAAAATCACATAAACACTCCAAGAAACTGCTATGCTGTGCGACGAGTAAACAATATATATAGTTTTAAGTTTGTATCCTAAACTGTAAGCGAGAGATGCCAACTCAAAATTGTGTTGTTTGCGAGTCGCGTATAATATATCACCATAGAAAAATATGTATTGTTTTTCGAGAACTTGAAACACACAACTTTATATGAACTATTTGTATCTTGCTTTCGGTATGCTCATACATGCAGTTTGTGCAACAATGTTTCACGCATCACTTCAGGCAAATAGCACGTGCCTTATCGAACTTTTGTTATAGCATGAAGTGGATATTTACAATGTCATGGTGTAACGAGTAGAAGGAGTCAAGTGTATATTGGATTTTAATGAAGATTCTGTTGCATACAAAAATTTCTACTAATGTCTATACAGGACTTGTATACTGCTCAAATTTTATTCAATTCATTAAACTCCTGCATTAAACATTTTCCTGACTTATAAAATGAACACTCTAGAATATAAATTATATTTTAGTATTACAAGACATAAATGTTTTATTATAGATGGTTATTAGATTTCATGACTTATATTATTATGAAAATGATTGTACTGAACAAATATATACTGTCAGTGAAGCAACAGTTTTTATTTATGCATAAGTAAATATAAAAATTAGAAATAATATTCACTGTATAAGCAAACATTGTTTGCTACATTTCTTTTATCTCTTTGCTATAATTTTCATCTCTCTCTTATTAAATATAATAGTCCAATTTGAAAATAATCGTAAAGAACAATAAGTTGATTGCCAATTACTATACAAAGTCTTAAAACAACTATTAAGAAAAACGTGAATAAGTCAAAAATAAATAATAAATGTCGAGATGTACCATAAAAATCGATTCACTTTATATCAAAAGTTAAAGGTTTTATAGAATGATTATAATCTTATTTTGTTTCTATTAAAATAGTTTAAATTGTTACAACAACATTCAAGATAATTTTTACGTATTTTATAATGTCCAAGATCGTCAATTTATATGAAATTTATTTTCTTTTTTTTCTTTTTTACAAGAAAAACGGTGACCATAACATTATCATTGATTCTAATTAGTGAAAACGATATACGGTTTCAAATTGAAAATGATGTTGCACGAACCCACATAAGGCTGCGTAACAAAACAAAAATAAGGGTCTGAAAAGGTATATTAGTCGCAGGGGGCGCATGACGTCACTTCCTACACCTGCCAAGCGTGTTTCCGAATGATAAGTCTATGCGGGGTACCGAGTTACTAAAACACGTTAATGCATACTCTCTTTGTCGACATACCGTCTGCCGTCGCGTCTCACCCTGCGCGAAGTATTCTCGCGTGACGACACTTCCCCCACAAACCAAACACCCTCATTCGGCACACGAACACACCAGTTTTGCTTCCTTGTTCCTTCTATGAGCAATCGGCCAAACATATTACATATATTCGTCAAAGAACTTAACGAAATTCTCCGCAATTCGCAAATTTGAATTCATACCCAAATGAGATTTCGATCGGCTGAAACATTTCACACATAACTTACAAACCTACTTTGAACTCATTATTTGCAATTGTATTTTCCACGATGTAAAATGTTTATATTCAACTGCAAAATGTGCAAATGAGTCTTATGTAATTCCGGCTTCGCGAAATCATATCAACCGTAATGACATGTTATTCGCGGTAAAACAACATTTTATTTTCGACACAGTTTCATGTCGATCGTTACACATGGAATGCTCGTCCGGAACCGGAGAATTAAAGATAACATTCGCGTATAATTGAAATCCTGATTGGCGCAGTTTATTGTGAGCCTCGGGAGTGCAGAAAAAGATACTTTCGAACGCATGCTCGAATCGCTAGGAAAGTACTTTCCAAAACGAGACTCAGAAACCGATCGTTTAACCTGAATTTCTTACCCGGTTTTTTCCGCTGAATTTGCACAGGAACATCATGTGTTGTGATGTAACTGTGACTACGCGTATCAAATTTCATTCAGCGGTCTCGCCGAAAAAATTGCGAAATAAGCCGTTCGCTGTCGCGTCGTTTAATTGAAAATAAATAACGCAGTTTTACCAACATGGCTTCAAAGTACAAATTTCAAACCAAAATATTACTAATTTTGTACTAACTCGTACTTGAGTTTTTTTCTAAGTTTTTTTTCGCCTTTTGAAAAATAATCAAAGTATTACATGATTTACTTACATGATTTATTTATAGACGAGCTAATAAAAAAATTGTACTGCTTTGCACACGTAAAAACTAAATAAATCCATGTAAATTTCGTATCCGAAATCCATAAATCCAGTCGAGCGGATGTAAACACGCAGCGAGCACTGGTTCACAGGTAAAAAGAGCGATCGCACCTGCTTGGGCGAGTGCGCGAGTCTCACTGAAAGTATCGGCGACTCGCACGTCCTGCGATGGCCGGTTACCCCCTTACCTGACTCAGACACACAATACTTACGATCGTTTCAGAATTAGTACACCTATTAATTACTTCATCCGCTTTTTTTCCTTCAAAACATAATGTATCACTTTCGTTTAATTGCGATGGTTTACTATTTCAATTTCCAAGGTATTTTAATTACCCGCCATTGTAATGTAAATGACACAGTATCAGTTCTTTATTTATGGATGACATAATAAGTTCTTTGGATTCATTTGACATAATTCTTTAAGTCGAAAGGCAAATGATGATATAAAACATTTGAATGATTTCATGTTTATTACAAATTTTTAAGTACAGTATTATATTATTTATTTAATTCACTACCATTAAGTAATATACGAAATTTATCTTTTACGTACGATGCACTTACACGTTACGATTTGAGCAGTCGTTGCAACAAATATTTCTAAGGAAATTTGTTGAGTGGACGTTACGTTGCGGATACACATATCATAGCAGACAAATGTTATTGTCTGAAACAACGAAATCTGATTTACACGTGAATCAGTTAATATGGGTTTGTTGAACGAATGCAACATTTTTTCAAATCGGATTATAAACTTTAATTCAACGTTTGATTCAAAGTTGTAAGGCATAAAAGTTTAATCCAGGTTGACGAAACCCAAGAATTTATAACAACAAATATTGAGATTAATTAAAAGAACATAAAATGCTAATTGATATATATATATATGAATCAGCTTCATATTAAACAATAATAAAGCTGATTTTAAAAATATTTATGAAAGAACTTTACGAAAGATTGAAAACTTTGAACGTATTTTTACAATATTGTTCAATTAACGTTGATTTAATGTTTAATTAGCTTTGAACGGATTTGAGTTAAAAATGAATCTATATTGCTTCAACATTTAAATTTTCCATTTGAAAACATAACGTCTTTCAAATGTCGCTGCGGTTAGTTGATGTCAAATTGATATCAATTAAAAGTTGATTCAATATTGAATCAACCAATGTTCAGAATAAAAACAAATTTTTCACAAAAAATCAAAAAGAGTTCGGCAAAAAAAGTTGTTTCAATCAACGTTGAATTTAAATCATTGTTCTCTTGTGACGATTTACCGTTAATTTGAAAAAACTTTTCGTTCAGACAACACACTTTCTTGCTATTTACTTAATCTTATAATTATTTTTGGACATTTCTACTACAAGTGATCTTTGGGACGTTTAAACTTGAATATGTCTCTCTTTAAATATTTCATATCTTCATCGATTCACGCGATTTCTGTCGTGATTGGTAGACCGATAGAATTTTCTGAAGACATATTCAAGTATTCAGAATGCTGTGCAAAATTAATAAATTTTGCACAGACATTTCAGCAGTTTACATTGATAAATATTTGGCCTAGCCTATGCATATATTCGGAGGGTAAATGTTGCTTATACAGTTTATCATATCTACTTTTTGGCACATTATCCACTCTCGACGTCGCTGGAACGCGTCGTCGTCGAAATATAAAATCATAGTCATTCAACAACAAATCTTTTTTATGAATCCTCTCAACGCGATACACTTGGCATTAATGCGTTGGATGGATGATCAATTGCCGAGACTCTTATGAGCGTCTCGGGTTACTAGAATGTTGCTTTGTGGAAGGAGCTATCATACAAAAATTGGTTGATATTTGGAAGAAGGGAAAATAGAATCGATTGATTTTTTACAACCAACGTATTAATAAAATCTCAGTCAAAAATTGTGATCGACGTTACCAAAATTTGACGATGATAAAACACTTTTTATCAAGTTATACTTCAATTGAATGTTGTTTCAACTTATATTTAACTTTGAAGAAAATATGATTTTTTCGGGATGTACAATTGTCATTATTACATTATTTTCAAACATTTGATTAATTTGAAAAATATATTATTTGATTATTTTCTAGAAAAATTGATTAACCAAATTTTGGTTATGTTAACCACGATTTTTGTTGAGTGAATGCTTAAGCTACATTTATCTCTTTGCACTTATGCCCGCACGAAGAAAAGAGTTTCTTCCCATTGACGGATGATTTGTAATCTTCTCCTCAATTTATTCTTTTATATAGAAGGCATTAGTTTACCAGAGGCACTTTGTAAATAATTGCACAGCGAATTGCAAAGGCGCAATTTTCAAAATCAAAAAACAGCTTTTCACAGGTAAACTCTATATTGTCATGAAGAAAAAAACATAATAGTTTTTCCGATAAACTTGCAAAGTAAAACTGTGCGAATTCGAGATCCAAATGAATGTGAAAATAATAACATGTATTTTCCTCAAATATTGTACGTTTGGTACTTTGCACTGCATCGTTATTTTGCATATTCCGATATACAATGATTTTAATGATTCAATCGTTTTTTACATCATGTAACATTTTCCAGAATGTGAATTCCGTCTTGATTAACTTGAAAAGTGAAATAATGATTGGCATTAAAATTTCATTATTTCACCCGCAAGCTCGTAGGGTTGAACATTTTTCTTCGTACAATTTTTCAATGTTACTTTCCTTAGCTTAATTACATCTTTTTCCAAGCTAACTACACCTTAAGAATAATAAGTTCATGAGAATTGGCTAAGATGCACTGGAATTGAACTCGAGTTACACAGTGTGCGATTTCTATGCGCGGTCAAAATATTCAAGAGATCCTTGCACTTTATACATTAATTGCAAATTTGTACAGTATTGCATGAGCTGCTTGAAGACTAAATCTAATCACAATTAGGAAAACGTTTGATTGCCATATCAAACACTTCTCCTGATGCAGTGTTACCTAAGATTAATCATATTGTGACTTATACACTTTAGAGAATATTAACATATGACAGTTCGGTCATCCCAAACTTCATTGACTATAACAATAATACTGATACAGGATTTAGATGTACATTCGTCTTGACTATCTTACGTGTAGAAAAGGTATAATTTACGTCTGGAGAAGAACTTTTTTCAGTGTTAGCGTTTATGGTCAACTTATTTTCCGCAAATATAACCAGTTAAAAATGTATATATGGTTCTAAATGACACATATATTTTAGCATATATAATTCATACATGTTCTATATATAATGTCATATATGGAGCCACATATAATATTGTACTTTGATATCTATACATGTGAAGTAATAAATGTCACCAAAAATTACAACGTTTCCTTCGAATTGATTTGGAGTAACTTTTGTTTGTATAAAAATGTTGCAATTTTTTACGAGAAACTCGATATCTTTCATTTGTTAAATTTGTTCCAAAATTTGACGTGATAATAAAAATATGATATTTGTTTCATTTCACTTTACAGTGGGATTATTTAAAATTCTTTTTTATTAAAATGTCAGCGAAAATTTGATCGTGTATAAAGTTATATTAGCATTTAATTGCTCACGAGTTTTTTTAAAGGTCAAAATAATTACCATTGGTAGTTAAAAATGTCAAAAGTTTGTAAGTATTATCAAAGTTGTGTTAGGATATGAATGTTAGTCTTTTGTTCGCTGTCATACAAACGAATGTGCTCAAATTAGATCAGTCTCTTATTTGTTACACGTCAGAACGCGGTTCGTGAAATCGAGACAAAACTTTTTGTACATCTTGGAATTGTGAATTTGTGTCGACGAATTTACGATAGCAGCTTCTATCAATGCAATTTATATACAATAGATTTATCTTGTACAATACATTACGAATCAATTTAATAACTTCGTTATTAAATCCCCATCGATTGTTTACCTTGGAACGAATACAAATATATACAATGTAAAATTCGCTCTACCATTATATTCGCTTCAAATTATTTATAGGGCTGTCGATACTTTAATGATTTTGCGAGACATATGACATATCGCTTTACGATCAATTGAAAAAATACTTCGAATTCATTGTATCTTCAACAGGCCAAACTTTTAGTGAAAAATATTTTTCGTCTGGCTTGGAGGGTAAATTCATTATTCCGATTACATTTCATTTTACAATCCGATAATTATCAGAATACGCGAGTCTTTATAAGACCAATTCACTTCTGAGCTTTCAATCAACCTCGGCGATACTTCACGATTTGACATAACCGTTATTCAACTTTGCTTAAACTAGGTACTTCAACTGTAAACTCAATAATGAGTGTTAAAAAATGATATTATGCAATCAACCAAAACAAATCTCAGCCGAGTTATGAAAATCGTTAATAATAATGACCGTTTGATGTTTGTACGGTACTTTGGACTTGCGATTTTGTCGCTAATAGATTTCCCGTTTGCAATCAAATTTATTAGAACAATCATTTTTAATGTAACAGTACGAGATATTTACAAGGTTTCAGTATTTATAACCGATCAAATAGTTTCAATTTCTCCTGCCACAATGACTGAGCCAGTGTAACAGTTAAAACTGAATATGTAACTATTTTATATTCAAACTAAACAGACCCGTCGATCCAATTGGTTTTTAATGATTCGAAAGTAGTGCCAATAAAGTGAGCAAACAGAAATTGTCAAACAACAAACACAACAACTTTTTACAAAAGTCTCAACACGCCGAAACATTTTCAATCATCATCATCGGTCTAGAAGCTCTCTGGAGTAACAGTAAATAATAAAAAAGAGCCCTAAAAGTAGCACTGTTGTCAATTTTATCGTTCGCCTTGAAGCGATAATCCGGAATGATTTTTCTGAAAAAATTGTCACTGCGCTATCACGCTATGGTATCCTTCATTTATTATTTTGTTGATGCAGTTTTACGGGTTTCTTATTTTATGGACTACTCATCATTTTCAGTTTGTTTCTGACAATCATTCGGACTAGATTTGCATGAATGCAGTTTGTGTCATATTTACACAGACAGTTACATATGAAGATTTATAAAGTATTGGAGATTTGTACACGTTTTTGTTGCAAATCACAAATTCACTTTCTCTGAATAATTTTTATTGATTTTCATTATTACTTTTTTCATTGTTTTAGACCAAAATGGTCGAATTATTATAATAAACAAATGATAAAATGAAAAAAGATAGTATTTTAAGTTTGTAAAATAATTTTAACCCTCTGACGTATGTATGAAATTCACTGTCTTTGTTTTGTTTATTGGTATCCCATTTTCCATCTCCTTCTTTTCAGGTCCCTTAGACCCATGTATAATTAAAACAATTAAGAATCAAATGTACTGCACAATCGTGACTAGTTGCGTCTTATATACATATAAAAGAATATTAACGGCGTAAATTACACGTGTAATATTTAACGTCGTAAAATATATTGCGTGTATCTTAACATTACAAAAGTAACGTACTTTTACACAAGATTTTGTAAAAGTATATTACATGTGGCATAATTTGATTCAATTCATGTAATGTATTGTTAAGTATCATGTAAAATCACACTTATTTTTCAAAACTAGCTGTGCTGTTCTTTAAAACCAGATATTTTTACAATGTTCAGGTTCTCAAATCATTGTCTTTCAAATTTAAAATCTGCTAACAGCTTCGTCGTCCGCGACATAGTAATTGCAAGTTTTCACAGCCGAACCGTACATGTTATATGTAGGACTCGCAAGTCTTGCGATGTTACCACAATTTAAAACCTTATTGTCTAAACCGGATGAATATGGCGAAACAGCGCCCGCTTTCCTATCCTTTTTCACGAGGGTCATCCGACAATCTTCTGACCTCAGGGGCATCGATGGGTAGTTTGGTTGTCTCGCTAGAGTTGTTAACGACCGATCTCCAGTATCATTAAAACTACAACAATGCAAATTTATTTCACTCCACATGAATTAAACATACTTTTTGATTTTCTTTACATCAAGAAAAATTGCACGTAAAAAGCCTGATAAAATCTCGCTAAAACATTAATTTAGCATTTAAATCGACTGTTTTAAATCTTTGAATGAATCGAATGATCATAAATATTAATTTCTTTAGAAACTTTTTTTTCAAGATTATGTGTCATTTTTTGCGTAAATATTAAGTTTGAATTGGGATCAATTGATTTTATAAAAGACAGGTTATTAACTTAAAAGAGAGGTTATTAACCTAACTTTATTCAGAATGTATTTCTTTTTCTGATAAAAAAGGTATGTATAATTTTGAATGAGTGACATCTAACGGCACATCATAATAGTTTTCAGATTCGGTTTATTTAAGTTTCATTTGAAATGCTGATTGCTTCTTCGTATTATTGTATATAAGTTTTTTTGCAATAATTATATAAAAATAGTAAAAATCATTGCATTTTATTATACATTAAGTAAGTATATTTTAAATAAATCAAATTCGAAATATTCTTTTTGAATTTTTAAATATTTTTGTACAAATAAAGTAATAATTAGAAGATTAAAGGTATTTTTATTAAAATAAAAATAATTGTTTTATTTTATCACTATTTATATTATTCAACATATAGCGAGGTTAAATTATTATTTTTATTTAATATTGTCTATGCGTTTCGTTTTTTATTAATAAAAAATGATACATTTTAATTTAACCATCACTTAACAAATATATATTAAAAATAAAAAAATTAAAACGCTTAACACGAAATAATCATATTTTTATATAAACAATCCATCAATAAAATTTAAAAGAAAATATTGTTATCGTTATAAAAACTTTTAATTTTGTTGTAGCTATTTAATGATATGTTCTCACTATAATTTTCATTATTTCCAAATTAATTTACCAACAACCAAGTGATTGTGTTGATTAGAACACAATCACTCATACACATATCTGATGAGGAAATTATATTAATTTCGAAACGTCAATGTTTAACAATTATTTAAGTTCCCTTAATGGCAATAATTTCTTATTCTAACATATACATTATTGGGAACATATATGATACTATTCAAACATAATTTACCAACAGCTAACAAGAATATAAAAATTACACAAAAATGAAACACTTTGAATGATGCAAAATTGATTGAATGATGAAATTTAATCTAAAATTGTTGTAAAATGAAAACAGGTTTATTATATATTTTAAATACCACTTAGATGATTGTATATTAAAAATTTATCTTAAGTGTGTTGTAATACACAATTGTTTTTTCTCCTTGGAATATAACTGGATTAGGAGAAGCCAATACATGATTAGGTTATTCTGTTTTGGTTTCCAACTACGGTTTAAGGAGAGAATTGTTAGGTAGGCCAGAATGTTAATCAATTGCTACCTGTGATGCCTAACGATACTCCTCTTGATTCGGCAGTGTTCGATGTTCGCGGTTTGACCACTGACCGCAGTTCCGTGTGTCCGGCAGGCTTCCACACCTGGTACCGGTGACAAAGAACTAGGACCGTAAGATGCACCACTTTGTCTCCGATCAAGTATGTGAACGAATTCGACCGATGGTGTAGGTGAAAAAGTACCCTAAAAACGATAAGCTTGTTAAACTTAATTCATTACAAAAAATTAAGTTTCTTAAACTTTTATATATAAATACAATCATGAATTGAAGTTTCATGATTATTTAATAAAAGATTTTTTTATTTCATTAAAGAAATTAAAATGCGACAATAGCAACTTTATTTCCATATTGATTTTTTCGTTGTTTCATAATCTTTATTGGCAATGATTTAAAATAGGACCATTATTGGTCCTAATATCAATATTATAATAGACATTATAACTGTAATTTTATCTTTCACGAGAAACAAAAAATACACTATAACATACATACATATTTACAATATATATATTTTATTTTTTTATTTTTTATTATTATTAATTCTTTATTTTGTGATGAAAAATCATATATTTTTATTATATTTTGTTGTTTATTGTTGAATATTATTAGGGTATCTTATTGAATATTTGCAATTACTTTAAAATATAACCTGCGCCTTCACCACTGAAGCGAAACTTCTAATGTTTTAACATGAAATACTTGGTGTTTCAAACAAAAACCTATTTTTCACAGTGAAATAGAGTAGAATAGAATAGAAGAATATACATTTTTCTACAAATATCAATAATTATTTTTAATCTTAGTTTGAATTACAATCCAAATATTTATTTGAAATAATAAAATAATATTTTATTTTCCTAATAATAAATAGTATACTTATAATAAATATG
>JABFQD010002793.1:0-14453 GCA_022817045.1 Psix sp. ZL-2020
CGTGGTATATAATTGATGAACGTATTGAATATAATCCAAGATGTGAGGTTTGGAGGATGTAAACGATAATAGAATATGTCTTTGAAAATTATTAAGAGTGATATTGAGTATAGCATCTAAGGATTTCTGCTCTTAATGACTCGTTTTCCATGATAAATATACAATTTTATTGCATTTTTTAATTGATATTTTATATCAAGTTGTTTTCAACAAGTTTAGCGCTCTAAAAACCGATAAAAATATAAAATTTATTAGTATGATTTAAATATTATTAGTAAATTTTATTGATTCACAGTTAAAAAATATAAAAATTGATAATCGACGTAATATTTGAACTACTCAAAGGAATAAACGACAGTCAAAACAATTGGTCACACTTAGCACAAATTTATGTATTTCTTTTTGATGAAATACTTACATTGCTCAAATGCTCACGTTGTTATAGATCTTGGAATTCAAGTTTTCATTCCATGTGATCTTCACTGACGATTTAATTTCTAATTTTCAAACTAGTTTTTCATATGATACCGTAAAATTGAAGTTAAGAGGGACACCGGGGTGAAGCGAAACAAATTACAAAAAAATTATTAAAATGTATATTCAGACTTATATTAACATTATTTTTTAAATTATTCATTTTAATTTGTATTTTACCGATATTTAAGGACTATTTTGACTCGCAAAGTACTTTGTTTATATCATTGTCCGCAAACTATACTCACTTTTAATTGTTGTTTGCCTGGCATAGAATTTACATACAGCTTCTTAAAGACATAAGACATAAAGCACGATTAACGAAAAGATTGTGTCAGAATATCAAAAGAACTAGAGCTGTAATTAGCCATGGAACAATAAATGCCTACTTCTTAAGACTTCAAGATTCATTAAAAGTATCTATATGTACCTTCTTCAAATATAATTACTTATGATGAAACAAACAAAATCAGATGATCCTGGATCAAAAAAAGTTATCATGAAACATACAGCAAAATGTCCTGATTGTATAATGAATCAAGCAAAGTCGTCGACATTGCTAATGTATGCAGTTACAGGTGATGACAAACAACTGCCAGTTTATGTAGTTTATAACGCTTTGCTTATTTATGACAGCTGGAGTATTGGTGGCTCCAAAAATGAAGTAAATCAGGCTGGTTTGATTCAAGACTGGCTGAAAACTACCTGGCCGGAAAGTAATTTTGATGATGAAGCCTGCGTGGCATCAAATACTTGAACAATGGAAACAAGATGTAGGAAGAAAACAACCTACTATTCCAAAGAAACAATTTCCTGTCCTTCTCAGAGAGCTGCAAAATCACATGCAAAACAACACAGAAAAAATATTTTAGCTGGATTTAGAAAATGTGGAGTAATACCATTTAATCCGATGAAAGTATTGGAACAGCTTCCCATAAGTGTTGAGAATAAAACGGAAGATTAACTTGCAATGGAAAACTTTGTTGTTGAATTGCCGAAAGAGATATGATTTGATGGAAAGACACGTATACTAGAAAAAGATTACATGTTCAACCAAGAAATAGTGTGCAAGAAAGCGATTTACTATTTACGTCTGCATCGAAACCATATTCTCTAAAAACAAAATATGCACAAGAAAAACTTCCGGATTCCACTAATTGTTCTTCTGATTATGATTAGTCTATTCCTGCAGTTGAAGATGTCAATTAAGATAAGTATGTAAAAAAATGGTTTATCTCTCACTTAGCGTCTATCAACTGTCTGAAGCCGCCAACAAAAATGATTGTTGTGGACTTCAATAATAACAAATCTACATCACCAAAAAAAGCTTATAAAATACGGTTTGTGAGCCTAGTGTTGCAGTTACGAATGAGCTGAAATATGACATATCATCCACCAAATATGTTGATACAAAAATTGATTTAGTTTTAACATTCAAATAGCATGATAAAGAAAATTGCTATTTTGTTGAAAAAGATTCATTGGTGGTTTACTTCATCCAAAATTACTTCGAAGAGGTTCCATGAAGTTCCATTTTAATGTTAATGAGTGGTGACATTTTTTTTGTGTTTACTATGTTATATCTAATTTTGATTCACCGATGTACTCAACATTTATTGTTGAAATAAATAAATTAATATAGTTCTTTTGTTTCTTATAGTTATTAACATAAAAGTACAAAAAATTGACAATTATTCTGTTTAAAAGTTGAAAATTAATGTCTAATAAATAACAAACTTAATAGTTAAAAATGTCAGAAAGTGTCCTGCCTACCCATTCTACGGTATTTAAGAAAGATTTAAAGTTCTATAGCTTACTAAGGACAAATGACAAATACTAAGACAAGAATGCTAATTTTCGACCGATCAAAAGGATAGGCTAGATACAAAAAATAATATAATATAAAAATAAACTCTTAAGAATATTATTAACATTCACTTAATTCCAATACAAATATCGGAACTTTATTTATTTGAGATAAAACTAACAGATCCACATAAGGTAAGCTTGAAAAAATAATTTCCTTAAAATAATTCATTATATATAAATTCATCATACCCGACGTAATAAATTCTTAGTAAATATGGAAGTATTAATAAATAATAGAAGAGAGTCATACTTTCATCACAGAATTTTATAACTTTCGTAATATAACTTATGGATTTCTAATCAAAAAATAGAAACTACATAAAAAAATAGAATTTAATCAAAAATAAGAAACTACACTCCACCATTAAAGGAATAAAGTGCTCTCATGCTGTTATAGATGTGACACGACTTCGAAGATTTTGAGTATAACACAGACAACAAAACAGTTTCTTCAACACACAAAATAAATTTAATAACATTCATCAATATAACAAAGAACTTTGAAGTGTATAAACTGAACACGTCCAATGAATTGCTTACCGACGATCATTACCAAACTCATTTCATGTCATCTCTTCTCGTTACACTTAGGCATTTTCTTCAACAAATAAATCAATATCGTGGGATGGTCCGACATCACTTTCTTTATGCACACAAACTTGAGATCTTACTTAAAATCTCTATGGCCAGTAACAACACAAGTCGCATTTCACAGAAGTAAATGATTAAGACAGAAACCTAATGACATATGGAACTACGTTCGCGTAATCTGGCATTCTGTGAGCACACCATCTTTGTTTATGGCCAATCTATTCCAGAGGAGTATTTTAATTACTTTTTTCATAGCAGAAAACTGTTTTTACATTTCTCATCACATAAGGCTCTCACATAACCTTTATTGTTGTCTAACTAAACCTGCAAATTTATTTATCATCAACAGATGTCACTATCACTTCATTCTATTTTAAACTATCAAACAACTTGCAAATTATGCTGGATGTTCTAACAGACAACACTGGACCACATTCACGAGGAAAAGCTCAAGTATATTCAACGGATATAGTATTCTGAATAGCAGCACACCAGAGAATATACAAGGCAATTTCACTTACACAGACCATAATGGAAATAGTACCATTGACCTGTTCTGGAGAAATGCCTACTGGATAGCAGCAATCTCATCATATAGTATCGACTATGCCTCAGCCCTTTCAGACTACCATCCTGTTTTGCAGAATTTATGTTGTCCAATATGACAACAAGCCTGTAACAGTACATAATTTACCTAACCAAAATCAAAATGAAGCGACAACGAGCGGAATGATCTTAAATAAGCAATCTAGCATGAACAACTGGAATCTTTACTTACAGCAAAATAAAGCTTAAACTATTGTTACAATCCCATCACAAATGTATTGTAGACAAGCAAAGTAAACACTTAATATAAGTATAAGACAATGTGAACACTACCCTGTTGAACAACCATACAGAAACAAATATCTTGACGCTAAATATAATTCAAACATGTTTTATGTTTGGTAATTAAGTACCAAACATAAAATTTTCACCTTCAATATACAAAATTATTTTGCTGTCATTAATACTCCTTGAGACTTCTAGGGCGTATATAGAAAACGAAATAAAAATTCGGTTTTTTTAGATAATAACGGTATATTTTCCAACCAAACTAATACTGTAGTCTTACAGATGAGAACTGTAAGAATAATTTCATATGGTATCAACTAAAGTTTAAGCTATTATGTTTACACAGCTGTGAATGTGATGATAAATAATTTAAGAATAAATATAGATTTATCCTAACAGATTATTTTCAAAAAGGAAAGACCATGCCTGAGCATACAATAAATCATTACTGGACAAGCTACTAGCAAAAATTCTGACAAAGTGAAATTAAAACTTTTTGGCTATTCTTTTTACTTCCTGGGACGAGCTCCAAAAAACATATTTGTGTTTCTTAATCTAGAAAACTGCATTTGGAAAACAAAAATTTTGGCTGAGCCAACAAGCCATCACGTTCATAAACAAATATTTTACAGACGAAAATACTCAGAACTTTTCGAATGGGATGAAGGATTGAGAGCATCGTTAAGAGAAATGTATCACAAAAGAATTATGTAAAGAAATTAAATTAAAACAAGCTGATAAATTTTTTTCTTACTTAATTATGTCGGTTACTTATCAGATCACTTTCGTTGAACACAAACCTAAAATTTTCTTTTATTTACCGGTTTAGTAAGATCAGTAATCTTGAATTACTAATGAATTTCGTAGCACCTAAAACATAATGTGGCGGCATATCATAATATTAAATTTAATTTTTCAAACATCTCGGTTTAAAGATGTTTACACATTGGAAAGATGTCGATGCACATTTTTTAAAGAGGAAATTTTAGTTTTCAAACTTATATTATCGTAAATTTATTTTATTTTTAGTATGTTTACTTATACAGTAACTCAATTAAGACTTTTTTTATATTTAAGAAAAATTATCTATACCTTCTCGTTAACTGGTCTAAAATAACTTTTATACCACCGATAAAGAACGAACTTCATAATTGTTGTCAATATAAGTTCGCTCATTTATTGGAGTGATTTTTGGATTCTAATATTAAAATTTTTTGATAGAGTATAACTAGAAATGTAGCATTTCAGAAATACACTAATCATATAGAAATGTTTAGTAATGGAAACATCAATATTACGATGTGTTACCCATCTTTATATTAAGTGCTTAAACTTTCAAACTTTTATTCCTCGAAAAAAATGGCAATAAAGTAGCTTATCATGGCAAAAAAACTTCACCTGTTGTAATCTTTTTTTATAAGTGCAAGACCACTATGAATTTGCTTATATGTTTATAATAGCAGAAATAATTTGAAATGATATGGATGACAATGATGATCATGATGATTAAAAAAATTGATGAAAATGATAGAACAAAATTTGATAAAGTGATGAATAAAAGGAGTAATTATTATAGATATATACATAAGACGATGATGTTTAAAATTATTACTGGTTAATAATGAAAAAAAAATTTGTTAACTTTCGGTGCGTGTTGGCATATCATTTTGAGTTATAAAACATGATTAGTAGAGCAAATCAATATAATTATATTTCATTCGATATCTAACTTATAACCGATTTATATGGGTGTGTTCTATTTCAAGCGCATGATCGAATCGTGCGAATCTATATTCGGATAACTTCGGGTTGTATGGCCATCGAGAATATGGGCACGGTAGCGCGATGTATATACAAATGAGTCATCGTTGTATTGACTGCAAAAGTCCAAGCTGGGTTATAACTTCTCTTAGACTGTTTTTTGTCATACAAACACATAGAACACATTTTGAAATAAAATAAGCAATGAAAGTACAAATTACTCAGTAAACATCAACATTATGTATTATATATTGCTATGTAAATTATGGTTTGAAGTGAAAATTAAAAACATGGAAGATCGTATTAAAACGAAACTGAAAAGCACAGAATAAGAAAAAAAGTTATGAGAGATACTATATAGATTATATATATTATATTATTTCCGACTGCAACTTATCGCTTCATTTCAACTATTTTACTAATGATTAATATTTGATGTGCGCAACAGAATATTTTAAATTATATATTACCTTACTAAAAATTCATATAACTCTTCATCTAGCTATCTAAATGTGTACGGTTGAATTTTCAAACCTATGTCTCAACAAAATATAATGATAAATTTATCTTGATTACACAAGAGTTTCCGTAATATTATTAGGTCACAATAACATAAGCTAAGAATCATAGATCTTTATATCTATATTTTCTCATGCATTTCATATAACTATATGTAAGAAACACATGTAGCATTTTTTTCAATAACACTGTACAGAAGATACAAATTGTGATTCTAATTGTGAGTTAAGTTATAACTAAACCTTCAAAAAAGTTCCACCGCGGAGTGATCGTTCTTATGGGCAGACATCTTTTCTATTTCTGATATCTTGTACGGTCCCTCGGAACGCGGATCTTATGCGGCGATTATTTGGAAAACTACGACGGTGATGTTGAGGTCCGTCCTTAGAAACCACTATATGATTCACCACGGATTGTACCGAAAGATAATGACTTTGAGTTAAGCAGGATTAACATCACCAGGATTTCCATCGGAGAAATCGACCACAAGTGCCACTTTCTGAAGATAATGTAGTCCTTAACTGACGCTTCTTAGGGTGAAAATAACTCGATAACATGGTGTCCCGGAAGGTATCAAAAAAATTGAATAAAATATTGACGAGAATAAACAAACACAGAATACTTGTCTTATCAATAAGTCGATGTTTGTTTTAAGATAATTCATTATATATTTGTTAAAAAAAATTTGATGAAAAATCATAGTTATATCAAAGAAAATAATGTTTTTGAAATACCGCTATTTCACTAAAGGTTTATATTTACTATGTTTCATCTGCTATTAAGTATTATTTTTCTTCAAGAATGCACTTTAATTTCGACTTTTAAGCAGATATCTTAATGTATACAATTAAACACTGGCCCTTATTGAATTGATGTTTGATAATTATTTTAACTCTTAACATCTTCCGTGGCCTTAATTGGTCATGAATTATAAAAATTCTTGAACTCTCCTATAGCATTATATGCCAGCACGTATAGGAACCAATAAAGACTTCGGTTACATTTCTACATTATCATATACTTTGTTAATATATTCTCAATAGATAAATTTTTTTTAATAACGAAATTTTTCGTAGCAATAACATGTCATCGTTTACAAAACACAGCTCAGCATCATAATGACGATATCGTAATTTATTAGTATGAATATGTAAATAGATTTTTGATAATAAATAATTCATAATGTATACATCTGTATACATTCTAAGATTTACTAAATACGTTTTTAAAGTATGTTGAATTATTTCAAGTAACATAGAAAAGCTAAAAGTAAGTTTTTAATACCAAGACTTTTTACTTGTGAAATTGAATAAAAGATGAAATTTTAACAGTCGTTAAACGACAATTACTTGCAAAATTTTTAGATGACATACTGTTGTTAAACAATGGAACAAATTTGAAATTTGTTTTCCAATTTCACAGAGAAAAAGTTACTATTAGTTAAAAAAATTGAGAGTGACTACGAATACTGAAATATATTACGGTAACAAATTTCTCAGTACGAATTTTTAACTTTCTCTTGTTTAGTTAATGTATTAACTAAAAAAAAGTTTTTCAGCTAAACAATTGAGTTTTGGCAAGATTTTATGAATTAATATGTATTTTTGGTTTGAGTAGTTAGTACATATCAACGGACAAGCCGACGATCGTGGGTTTTTAGAGTTCGCAACTAGTGCATACCAGTATATTTTATAATCACTTTGAAGTGATATCTTTTCAAGTTGAGTGAAATTGATATACACTCTAGATAAGAGCGAGTCAGTTGCAGAAAATCTAGATTCAGAATCTGATAAAATTTGATTGGAAAAGGCAATGACGTTTTTAATATTAGTGTGATCTTAAGTTAAGAATATTTGAAATCCAGTATGCGGGCATCTGTCTGGAGTACAAAAGGTTTGGTAAAGTCGGATAAAGCCAAAATTACAGATTAAATATTTCCTCCTTCATTAGAATATTCACGATATAGCTTTGTTTTTTGTCTCACTCACATCAGTGACCTGTTTTGAATAATTTGTACAATGGAGTCAATACAATGGAGAAAGCAGGAATAAACCGACGGTACCAAGAAGCTATTCCAGAAAACCTTTGCATTTGTTAGATATTTCTAGTATTTCTGGGACTATATTGGAACACCTTTCGTACATCACAAAACATAAATATTTTACATTCGACCAGCACAAATTGCTTTTTACCCGTCTAAGCATCAATCTAGCAACGCATATTCTTTATTGCTTTATTATGTAGTCCCAATAGTCACATGGGGCGCCATCTCTGAATTAGTAACCCGATCAACCGACTAACGCGGTAAAAACGGCGTTAGTCGGTTTACCGCTTTATTATGCTTACTTTATTATGTTTTTATAAAACATAATTAAGGTTTCTCCAGAATTATTAATTAATTCAAATAAAAAATATCGGTGTTTGCAATTGTCTAAATTATTGAAGTTTATAATTACTTTGAAAAATATTCATTCGAAATGTATAAAAATTAAATTCTAAAAATCATTTTAATAAGTAATTTAGATTGAAAGGGGTAATGTATAGTAATAATGAGAATCCGTTTTGTTCAATTTGTTTGGACTCCGTACTAATTTTTTAAATGACGATACTTAATATATAACCCGTAAGTTCTTCTGAATATGTTCATAAATCATTATACATTTATATTTTTTACTATTCGATAATCGATTTACAAATGGATTTTCATCATTTATTTATTGCGATGATTTTCTATAATATTTTCAACTTAATAAGCATATCATGTACGTAAAACATTTTACTAATTTCAATACTATCGTAAATTTATTCCATACTTACTTGATAGTATGTTTATGCATTTTTATAAATTCTTTTAGTTGTTTTTCTCCACTGACATAATTTCCATTAATATAATTTGGTTGTACATTCATATTAGAACATTTCATACTAAGTATAAATATATAAAAATTAGCACATTATAATGGAAAAAGTAAAATAATTAACAATAAAATGTGTCTTAAATAATAACTATCTCAAATAGTAATACATCGGAGATAGAATTTCTCAAGCCTAAAATAAAAGCCAGTAAACGACCTGTTAACAATCTTTTTTTCTATTACTCTACTTTTACTAGTATAATTTTGAATATTATACATTCCATGTAGTATTTATAGCCTAAAAAATATTCATCAACAGATCAAAATTTTTTCTCTTATTCTATTAATAAAGAGTATCTCTCTAGGTAGCATATATTTCTTTGATCTTTAACGGATCCAATCATTGATACATCAAATTAGTAGCTCTGTCGCTTTTTGGATATATTATATCTATCATCACAAGATCGAATCACAAACACACGCATGTTTCATAATATATTTTGATAACTTTTTTCTTTCATGAAAAAAGAAAAACTATTGGGAAAACATAATATTTGTATTTTATTCAATTAATTTGAAATTTAGAATAATCATTGTTTTTATGAAGTGACATTGATAGGAAACATCCTATCAATGGAGTATCAGTATATACTATATGATATATACAGTGTAACCTATTTTAAATTATCCACTGGTAAATCCTGAAAAGTATGCGTCATAAAAAAATGATCCAAACGAAAGTTTTATATTTTTGAAAGGGCAATCCACTACTGTAAAAATCCTCTCCCCATCTACTCCCTGGAGACGAGAAGGGGGTAACTCTGAAATTTCAAATACGGACTCCTACTTTTAATTGCCAATTTGGATTTTACTAAAAAAATGAGTAAGTTTTGTTTGAAAAAGTTTTTGGATTCACAATAGATGACACTTCTAATAGCAAAACTAGTTTTCTTCTCGAGAAGATTTTCCTTTTGCTATTTGCGAAATAGGGGTAAAACCGATGATATTTTTTACCATTAACATACAGGAACATAATTTTCCTGCCTTCATTTGCGTTACCTAATGTACACCTAGAGGAGGTTACACGGTCGGATTTTGTACATCATGTGGCCCTGAAAAGGGCAGATTTCTGCAATAATTTAGAACTGAAAGTGCTCATAAGTCACCCCTTTTCTTGTAAACACAATAGAATTCTACAATGAAAGTTGCTTACGGTTTTCAAAAGGACTTCACGAAGAATATTTTCGCAAGCAACTCGGATTATTTTGTCACTGAATCGTGTAACGTAAATGTTTTAATTTTTCATTGAATTGGATGTCATTTTGTTTGTTTTAATTTGAATCGAAATTCATTCATGTAAAAATATGTATATACTTTTTATAAAATCTTCCACATGAAGCTGAAAAGATAATTTTCTGTTTTATTGTTCAGTTTTGAATCATTAAATTCATTTTAATTAATTAATTAAATTATGAAGCCAATAAAAAGGTGATATGTAAACCTTTTATATTTAGATCTACATTTAACGGTGAACTAAAATGTCCTTAAATTTGTGAATCTACATCAGATAAATCGGGAAAGTATAATTCACGCAAACAATAGTACATTACGCACCACGGGAGTGAACGCCCCTCCTGTGGTGCGTACGGTCTTTTTCGTAACAAGTGCACGACCATTGTGAATCTTATATATTTCCGACCTGCGGGAGCGGAAGTATCCGCCTCCGCCGTTTGAGGGGCTAAGCCCCTCGAAATAGACGTGGATGCTTTTAAAAAAAAGAATCAACAGTTTATATCTAACCAGAATATAGGGAGATGTATGTAAATTTATTTATATATATATATATACGATACAACTTTTTTAATAAAAAAAATGCAAAGGTGTTATGTATATAAAAAACATTTTTTTAATTAAATTAAATCTATTTTCAAGGAAGACTACATTTGATATAAACATTCTATTTTATTAAATATATAGATATTGAAGAAACAGGTCAAAAAATCAGAACAATAAAATACACAAAGCTCATAATGATTATTAATATTGAAGTTTGTATTCAAACATTTACCAATATTGATGTTCTTTTTTATATTCACCATGATTCTGATCATGGAATATGTGGCCCAAAGCGTTGAGCTCTTTTTTGTTTTCAATAACACATTGCAGTATACCAGTAATATTTTTTCTGAATAAAGAACAACTTTCATCTTCATTTTCCATTGTAAGAAAGCGTTGTAGCATAATCCGTAACGTGATTTGGGTTTCTCTAGAATTAGAAAATTACTAACATCCTCTAACAACTCCATTATCATATATCAATAACTTCGTTCACCGATATGTCTATTCGCGGCGTAGTTCTATACATTCTAATCCGCTGAAATATTAAAATAAGAAGGGAAGTACGGTCTAGGGAGGAAAATTGAACTTCCCTCCTTGGAAATATGCACCTAAATCACTATTTCCCGTGCACATGTTACGAAAATTTTTTTATATTTATTCATTTCATCATTTCTGAGTAAAAAAACAAATTAGGTGCTTATGACAATCACGCAGTGGCTTTATTTCCATTATAAGTTATACTTAAATCATTGGTCAAATGAGAGACAACAAAAAATTGTGTCAGAAACTTTTGTAGGTAAACATTAAACTTTTTTCGAACTGGCTAAAACATGTTTAATTCATGAGTGAAAAAACTGACAAGCATATGTTTTAAATTCTACAACAATTATAGATACACACCTTCTAAGAAAAATTAAGAATGATGAAAATCAATTCTCGTGGCTGAATAAAATTTGCTAACTTATAAAACGTCTGTAAACAAGTAAATATTACATTTATATTTGATGCTATTTCATTATATTTTTTTAATTTAATGAATTAATGTTTTAAATGTTTGAAGTGTTTATTTTTTAAATGAATGATATGAGAATTAATTCCAGCCAAGTAATCCAAAAATTGATTGTCACCATATCAACATTGTTATAATGTTTATTATATGATATTTTTCCGTTATACTTTCATTATTAATTCTTGAAACATATTTTTGAAATGCGTATGATACGCGGTTGTCACTTTGAATTTTATCTGTACATGTTGGATAACAAATATACTGATGTGTTTTAAATATATAAGATACTATACATTTATAACAATATTATGTTCTCAATATTCTTTAGCTAGAAAAAATTGAAATTTCAAAATTATGAAAAATGCGTCGTTTGTTTGGGTCAGGTCCCATTTAAATTCAAATCGTAATCAGAGTTTAATTTTGAGATGATTCATTCCGTCGCATGTATAAAACGTAAGAATTTTTCAAACACAAAACTAACTAATTTATCATATCGAAAACATATCTTACCCAAGAATGTGAAATCGTGCTAAGAAGTTTAATCCAGCAATAAAAAAAAACGCGTTAGCAAATTGAAATCCTACGGTATTAGCAAATCCACCAATATAATTGATCAGTAATTTTAATTCATCATCATACTTTGTTTGAAAAGGAATTGTAAATTTTAATACAAAATATTTGTGTATCGAGATACTTTCTGATTTTATATGCTTATATAAATACATAATTAATGGAATATTCGTCATAATGAAATATGGTACATTAACCAGAACTGGTGAGCATAAAATGGAATAATTTTCAAAAATTGTTTATTAGATTACAGAATATTATTTCTATTCAAACTTCAACTTTCAAACCTGTTGTTATAGATATAAGTATTCGAGCAAGATCAGCATTTTTGTGTAAAATTCTTCTCTCGTTACTTTCATTTGTATATATCCACGCTTCTTGA
Organism: Psix sp. ZL-2020; assembly: GCA_022817045.1. Taxonomy (NCBI): domain Eukaryota; kingdom Metazoa; phylum Arthropoda; class Insecta; order Hymenoptera; family Scelionidae; genus Psix; species Psix sp. ZL-2020. The sequence continues at coordinate 12,704 of JABFQD010002793.1, forward strand.
ATATTTTCATGTATTGCTATGACCTTAAATTAAAAAACATTGAGATTAACGAATTCAATCAGTCAGTAAACAATGGTTATTACAAAACTAATATAACATATTGTTTAAAATTAGAATATGATTTCCATATTTAACCAATTTTGAATACAAAATAAGATGTATTTTTGCATATGCCATTAGTATGGTGCTTCCAATATATGGTAGAATTTTGATCATTTCGTCGACATTATTTGATGTTTTCCAAAAGTAGTGAACCTATAAACATTCAGTTTTATCATTATGCTTTATAAAAACAATGTCATAAATTTAACCTTACCTGACAAACTATTAAAGAATAGTGACAAAATGTTAGAATCGCTTCGTTTTTTGTTATTTTCGATTTTTTTTCCGTATAATACCATACATTAAAGAATTTACCTACAGTTCGATAAAAAGTGCAATAATGAGTCTTAAAAATTTCATTGTTGCATTTTTCATTAAATGATTTGTCAGTAAATAAGTTTTCGTCTGTTCTAGTTAATGAAAATCCTAATATTAATGTTTTTTCCATGTTGCTATACTTTCTTCACTTGATCGAATAATACTTTTCATCATGAGTTCTTTGGTTCTAAGTGAAAAGAAACTAAAACATTTCACTTGTATCTAAAATTTTTTATTTAATTTTTAAAAATGTAATTAGATAATGATGTAATTACAATATGTTAACATAATTTGTTTGAGATAAACGTTAGTATGTTTTATTTCAACTTTAATAAAACCATAATATATTATTAGTCATTAAAACTTTTAAATTCTAATGTAAATAATCAATTCAAACTATAATATTCTTCTAGTTTTTTTCAAACTTTGAAAAAAGTTTCTTAACAACAGTTTAAAACAATTTCTACTGGCAAAGTAAAATTTTTTTTATTGCAGATATCGATTTCTGTTTTTTATCATACCTTGTATATGAATATACAAGACAAGAAATATGAAAACCAGAAAACGTTATAAAAATAATATTTTCGAGTTAATTAGATACCAATTTTACAATAGAACTTATGAGAAATTTATCAAAGGCTATTTGAAATGTGTTAAGGGCTTGGTGGAATCGAAATTGAGGTAAACTAAATTCAAATTATTGATTTGCATAAAGTCAAGAAGCATTCATGATGTATAATAACTATTAGACACGTCCGTTAATTTCAATAATTCAAAACTCACATCTACTAAAAATTATCAACCCACGCTTCTTGCGTTAGATCTAACTCAGATCTGTTTGAACAGGTTGCCTTGAAATTTCTTGTGCCTTTTCAAAAATCTTCAACTATTTTTATGAGCATACTATCACATGTGTCAATTACATTATTTTACTGTATTTTGCATACATATGTAATAGCTCACATGAAAATCGCATCATAGGATTCTACATTTCTCTTCTTTGTACGTAAAAAACTTTTAGCATTCATAAATATCATATATCGCGCCAACTGTCCCTACTACACGATCTTCTTCCGTGTGAGTGTGCTTAAGTATTTTGCCATATCTCTCTATCAAGGCCAAGAAATCTTTGTTTAAAAGCTGCTATTTGTTTTTGACTCTTTCCATTTTAATCAAGGTATTTACCAAATTTATGCCCACAGATTTTCTCATTACAAGATTTCAAAGGCCCTGAAAAAAATTGTGAAATGGAAGCATTTAGTTAATTTAATTTAGTTAGTTTGAAAGGCTGCTAACCTATAATTCGTTTCTTAGTAATGTTTTTTCATTC
>JABFQD010002794.1:0-14452 GCA_022817045.1 Psix sp. ZL-2020
ATAATAATAATAATAATAATAATAATAATAATAATTATAATTATAATAATAAACGTTTTTTGTTAAATTGCTGTGTATTTATAAAGCGATAATATAAAACTTCAATTTCAAACTTGTTTGAATGTTAAAATACACGAACGTTAATTAAATTTACAAAACTTGAAATTAGAATGAGGAGGCTTCTGTTTTCATATATGACTGAGATTCTGTATTAGAAATTTCTGCTGATTTATAATACAGTAGTCTACGATTTTCGTAGCATGTTATACAAATTACTTCGATTTGAATGATTTAAATTTAAAATTTGTCAATGCTCTAAGATTTAAATAATCGTTCAAAATTTCCATTAGTCGAGTAAAAATAGAGCAGCCTTTTCAAATGAACGGTTAAGCGTTTATACTTTATACCTGCCATTCAGGAGAAAAGATTAGTCCGCGAGAAACACAAAAGTCATATCTTGGATGTAATAATGGACTTATGAAGAAGATTTATAACGCGTCTTTCAAATAAATGATATGAAAAATGAGAAATATTTTAATTACGTATGACGTTAGCGTCAATTTATCAAATAGTAAAATACATTTCTGTTTTGGAAATTGAATTTTTAATTGTTGTAATTGTTTTCCTACTTTACTTCAAATAATCAAGTTCCATATTTTACAAACGATTTTTCAATCGTTTACAACATCCGGTTTACTTCCTCATGAGAATTAAAAGTGTACAATTTCCATATTTCATTAACTGTTTATTAAATTTTTGTCTTGTTTCACAAGATTATTCAGCTTACGTCCGACTTGATTTTTTTAATACTTTTCTAAGTATAGATAGTTATATAATCTTAACTATTTTCTGTTCTGTTTTACATTAACAGAGACCGCAATAGTGCTCGAGCAACATTGATAACAGAGTCAAAAATAAACGCGCATGTATTTTACATCGACAATCTAAGCGAGCTGTGGAAAACTTAAATGAAGTTTCGAGTAACGGTGTCAGTGCGTGGCTTGTTGATAAGACAAGGATGGGCTTACATTGAGTAGCCTTTGAGATCGGCGCGTTCTTTAATTGGCTAAGTAGCAGTAGCAGAGTATCGACACACCTCTGGCGCTACATCTGATTCTACAAACCCCTTTTTAACTTTCCATTTTCGCATAACATTTTTCAGTTATATTTAAAACCATATTGCATTCAATCTTTGTTAGATGTCGCTTTGAACAATTATTTGACAGTACTAAAGTAATATTGTTTACAACTATAAATCTCGACTTTCTAAGTAAATGATCTTTTTTATCGAACTATAAAAAATTCAAGTTTTAACTCAACTTATGAACATACCAAATTTGTATATAAAAATCTTATCACAGTGTCTACAAGGTATCATCCAACTTTTTATCTTTATTTTTATCTGTTTTTAAAAAGACATATTTATGAGATTTCATGGTTATATTTAGGTTATATATATGAATATTTTAATAATAATAAATCAATAAATAAAGAACTAATATAAATGAATGTTTTTGTATACTCGAGTAATTGTATTTAACTGTATAAGCCAGGATAAATACAATCTAGTTTATTTTAAAAACTACATTCCATCGTATATTAATTCAGAGGAATAATATATATTTTATTCATTATAATTACCTTTTTAAATTGATATATATTTTAATTCAATGGTTCTTTGAACATCAACAATACATGAAGATAATATCGTGCATGATAAACGCAAAAAATTAAATGAATCGTTCATGATGAATCTAAAGTTAAATATTTAAAATACAGTAAACAAAGCAGTTTCAATCAGCGCTATTCAATGCACTACATTAAATAATTCTAACTTGAAATATTTATTTGGATCATTCCTTTCAGTCAACCTGTCAAAAAACTGACTTTAAATTGGTAATAAATTGTTATTCAAAATTATCTGTTTCAGCACAATCGCAACTCCTCAAATGACAAGCCAATTGAATTTCATGAATTGGCATTTAAAGTTTATTAGCATACCCGATGTCTACGTCTATGTCTTCTGTGAGTGGCCTCGGTGAGCAGAAATTCATCGCGCGGTAGGTGCGAAGGAATCGCGTGAGTTCGCGCGGAGTTTCTTCGTCGGTGCGGGTTTGGTCTCCTGACCCTCGCGGAGGTTACGCGACGCTTACTCCTGACATCAAAAAGTCGTTCGAGAATAGTCATCTCGACGTGAACGCACAAGTGAACACCGGATCGTCACGCAACGCGTCTCCAAAACGAGTGTCATGGGGGCGGCTCCGTCGGGGCTTTATCGACACGCCATTCTACATGCCAGATCACCGCACTAGATCACTCTAAAGCCTCTCCTGTTTTATTAATCACACCAAACAAGCCAAACACACGGAAGCTGTTTCCTCTTTATCTTAATTCCTTTTACTTCGATCATTTGATCCTTCTTGAACTTCACTTTGGAGACACACTTTGATCCTTTCAGCAACGAAGATTATCTTCGTCATTGCGCGAACTTTTATTTAAGGTGGTCGTGTCACTAAGTCTTAATTTGATGAAATTCAAAACTTTAATTCAAAGAATACAGAGGAAATTGGTTTTATGATGTACTTGAAAAATAAGTAATTCTTAATAACTTATTTTGAAAATTATGATACAGTATTTGATAAAATTACAAAACTTGTAATTTTAATATTCATTTGATGTAAGTGAAGAAAGTTCATGATAATTAATGAGAAACTTTTAGAATTAAATACAAGAGTTTTTTAATCAAATACGTAGTAGAAATATCGAGTTTTATACTCTTAGATAGGTTTATTGCAAAATTAATAACGATTTTGTATGAACAAAACAGCTTGTTAATTTTATATTTAAATCAAAGTTAATTGGATTCGTACTAGTTAGAATATTTTTAATGTTTTCATGTTTGAATAAATTTCCAAAATTGAATATAACGATTTAACTACCTTAAAATAAATGTTGTAGTCAAACTAAAACTATTGTTCAAATTGGTTCGGTCAGTTAACCCAATTATGCAATCACAACTCATACCGTATCTGTCATATATGGCCAAATATTACAACGATAACTTCCTTATCTGATAATGAAACAACGATGGTAGTAGAAATGTAACGTGAATTGTGTCATGACTTCCATTTGAAATGTTTTCAACAGATATAGAATATAATCGAACTCAAAATGTGACATTGACTTGTTCACCAAATGGCAAATAATAATAACGACTCGACGGCTGTAATCAGGAACACGCCCCAGCATCAATTATGCCTGTTCGCTTATTTTTTAACGCGTCACACAATACTATCAGCACATCGCAACTTCACGAACCGAGCTGCACGCAGTTAACAATAAATCGCACTGATCTTTTATCGTGCTTGCGAGCTTTTAAATGTCTTCGGATTTGTAGGTAGAAAGAGAGAAAGCTAATGTACCACGCGGATTAGAAGCCCGTGAGAAAAAAAGAGTTCCTCGGGCACAGCGTGTAAAACCACAACGCTCATGGATTTGACATGAATATTGTTTGTTTATGTAAGCCATTCTGCAATCATCGAATACTTATAAACAAATGTAAAAACTCATAATTAGCATTCATACGAAGTCTAATTGCTGAAAATAAAATAAGTTATGACAAATTTCACGGTTTCATGCGAGTACATTTTTTACGTATTTATTTCTACTTTATACACGTATGTGTGAACTGATTATGAAAATATTATGTTTCAGGTACAGCGAAAGTATGTAAGGCTTGAAACTGCGAATTTGCGATTTTTACATTGATTTTTATTGGAAAGTTTGAAAAACAAAAAGACTACGAAACATGAGGTAAATACCACTCTTAAGGGGCTGACCAATGCGAAGCGCAAAGGCGATGAGGATATGAATGAAGGAATGATTTACACCTCGCTTCGGGGCAACAATATATATCTACGTCCATACTCGGCCGTACTACATTTGCACCCATTTCGTTCGATGAAAATCAATCTGGTGGAATTGCTAACATATTTCAAATAGTCATCATTTCATTGCAATTAAAATTTGAATTCTAACGTGTTGAATAATTTGAGCGAAAATATGTGTTTATGGCTTGTTTATATGTGTATTTGATTTTTTGTATTAACAGCAGCTGATATTGATTAGTCTGAGATTTTAAAACAATATATGTTTTATCATATTAGGTTTAATTTTATGCGAATGTTATGAACAATTGTTTCGCAAAGAAACCGTAAGAATGAAGTAACAATCATGTTTATCGATTTAATTATCAGAATAAAATACATTTTATTCAGCAGTGGCTTCGCTATTTAAAACTAGATTTAAAAGTAATTCAATTAAAATCAGGGCCCATTTTTATAGAGTTCTGTTCGAATTTTTGAGTTATATAAACTTGAAATATTTACTTCAAAGGAAGAATTTTTATTTGTTTTTAAAAATAGAACAAATGAGTTGAGAAAAAGATATTCCGATAAATTATAATACATTATTATAAATGAAAATACTTGTATTTTCACATTATATTTGTATATATTTTAAATTTTAATTTTTTTTGTAAATTTAAAACTAAAATTGCAAAAACAGCGTTTTACCATATTTGTAATTTAAATATGATTCTATTCGTAATGATAAATTGATAAAAAGATTTCATCTTAAAATCGCATTCATAATTTTAGAAATACAAATCTATCATAAAGAACTTATTCGCTTGAATTACTTAAACAACTAGTGCTGCCACCATATGAAGTTCTTCATACTAATCTGGTATCTTTCACGTTACCGTGCAAGCAAAAAGTTCAATATCCCTGATATGGTGATGTCGCTAGTGAAAAGTAAACTGAAAGAAATCTACATGTTTGATACGTCGGTAAGGAAGAGCAAAATATTTAAAAAATAAGTTTTATGCAAAATAGCAGTTCACCTACAAACTAGAAGTACTTTTACTCCACATTTTTATTTCTCATTTTTATTCTATGAAAGGTATTTAATTGCGATCGCTTGTTTGTTTATAAACAACTTACTTATTAATGAATCCATTTAGTAAATGATTTATTTTCTCTATATCCACATTATAATTTTCTGACTATAAATTATCCAAAAAAAGTAAAATTTATGTTCATTTCCATTATTACACATATTACTTAAGAGCTTACAATGTTTTAAAACAAATATTTTAAAATGCTTCAAATGATTAATAATAATAATTATAACTCAATGAGAAACATTGTATTAATACTAACATTATTAAAACTTTATTACACTGAAATAAGTTTTGTTTCATGTGCTTAAATTTTAATTAACATTCAAATAATTCGGTAAAACTTGGATGCTTTAGTATTTATATAAATCCAGCTTCATTTACTTTTATATTATTATTATTATTTCCTGCGATTCGCTGTTCGTCTTCATAACTTTATTTTGATATTATAATAACACTTTATTCTTAATCAGTATCATAAATATAAAATTAATTGATTCTATGAATATTTCAAAACAGTTTAGCATTGTTCGTTGAAATGTGTCATTCAACAGACTAAAGTGACAGTTTCCTGTAGTTAAATCCAATAACTCATCACTGATCAATATTCACAATTATTCTGACACTTTTGTAGCCAATCGTCACATAATATTACCATCACCTAACTCTGAATATATCCAATGTCTAGAAAATCGTCAGATCCATACAGTTTGAATACATTCTAATAAAAACTTTTTCAACCGTTTCTACTTAATTGGAACAAATCATTCTCTTTTTAAAAAGTAATCCTCGATTATCACAATAAAAACGTATGCAATTACTAAACATTAGCAACTTCTCAAAATGCTGAAACTTTAGTCACAACGCAAACAAAAACTCGCTTATTTTCACTCATCAAAATATCTCGAGGTTTTTCTATTTGGAAATCTTGCTTTCCATCTTCTAAGCCAAAACTAGTTTATCTGATGATTTCATAATCATAATTATACTCGGAACAAATTCAAAACTTCAGAAATACCTTACAGGCAATTTACTCAGGGATGAAAAAAGATGAATTACAAGTGGCGCTCATCAGTCATCAATTTGTATTCTAATTCGCTTCAGCCCATAAATTTTGTGACAGATTCTGAGCTTGTACAAATATCATTAGCGTGCTCTTTCATTTTACACGAATATCGCAACCTCATGGACTTGAGAGGCTCCGTTAGTATAGTCTAAGATATAAATACACATACGACTACGAAACTAATGCAAGGTATACTCACCGGTTCGTCGACCGGTTCATCTAACACTTCTAAGATCGGTGCAGCGCTGGAGCCTAAACCATTAGGAAGTGGATAAGTGCTTTGGTGGTTAGTGAACGAAGGCGGTGGTGTTGACGATGGAGTCGGTCTCTCTAGTGATGCTTCTCGAGGACAATCCACAAATCCTGCTATACCACTACATCTTCTCGACTCCTCTTCAACACTGAAACAAATTTATTTTTCATCGTTAAATAATCCATTAAATGTCTAATAAAATCATCTTAATTTAATAATAAAGAAGAGATGTAATTGCATGAAAATTTGATAACATTCAAACAAAACTAAACATTTGAAATGTTATTTTTTTTTCTAATCAAATATGAATCAAGTAAGTTTAGATTCAGTCAGATAAATGTTTATGTAACTAAATTGTAAGAGGCAACTTTTTTTAAGTATAGTATAAAAAGTGACTGATATAAAAAAACCATACTAAAAGTAAAGCTTAATTTAATAGAAGTTAGTAAATTCCCAATACATGCAATTAAATTTTCATGCTCGATGAAATTCGATCAGATTTGATCGATTTTAATTTGAATCAACTGAGTATGATTTAATCTGAATCAGATCGAATTAGATCTTTGCTTGACCTTACTAATCATTTTGACGGAATTCAGATCCCATCAGATCTAATGGGATCTGAAATTTGTGTAGATTATTTAGCACCATGATGCACAGTTAGATTTCAAACAAAATCACAAAATAATTTCAATAACATTTTTAAACAATATTGTTTAAGATATTATTGTACATTTTCAGAGTTAATAGAACAAGTTTTGTAAACAGTATTGATTAATTAGACAAATTATTCCATGTATCTATTAAAAATAACCAAACATAACGAGATCTATTTTAATCTCTACTTGAGATCAATTTGAATCTGAATGAACAAAATAATATCGATTCATGTACAATTAAATTTCATCATATCTGAAGTTCAAATTTGAAACGAAATTCAGATCTAGCTGAGTTTATATTAATTTCAACCAAATTTAATTTTTCTAGCTTTTAATATCGCATTAATCAAATCAAACATAAAGATCATCCCACAGCTTTTGGAAATAACTAATAATACATGAATTCAAGTCGATTTTTATGATCTTTTCTTTTGTTTTTCCAAATACGATCAGAAGATAATTTGTAAACGTTCTGTTTATCCTATGTGACTTTTCACATTTGACTGAGTTGGCTAATCAAAGTGATAAGACTCGACGCATAATGCCAGGGCATAAGATTGACATCATTAATCGTCGGAGTGGCGTGCGAATTTGGTCGGCTTGAAGTGATTTCGTCAAACAAATCTTACGTCTCTCTGTTTTTCAAGTTCAGTTAGCAAAACGTAGTACCTTCAATTGATTCTCTTACAGATTTAATTGCTTCAATAACTCGTTATATATTTGCGTTGCCGCTGCATTACGTGTAATCTTCCTCACTGCAACGTCAATAGGAGCCTTTGAAATGTGACTAGTCTGATCATCTAATGATTTGCAAACAGACGACTCACTAGTTGACAGATAGTGCAGTTTTGAGTCTTGATAAGGATCCACTTTCAAGTTTTCAACAGTTCGGCGAACTGATTTTGAGGTGGATAGGGCCAATGAAGACAAGCTGGAAATGTGTCATATCGGTGACAACCAGCGAGCTAAGGCAAAGAAGCTGCACCAGTTCACGTCTACGATTATTGGTAGGTTCTTTAATCAATTTACTCTGACCTGCACATCTTAAATTCACTTTTCATCTGCTTTTTTGGAAACATAAAAGATGTTCTTTTAACATTAACTGAAAAAAGTCACGTCGAATTTTGACGGAATTGTTATTTACAAATTAATTGTAATTACATTCCAGAGTGATTTATCAGTGTGAAAAAATTCATGTAAAAGTTTTATTATGCAACTCATTTAATGTAGTATCATTAAATAATGTTAATAACATCATTTGTAATCAAGTTAATTTTTTCTCTCATTTAGTTAAAATACTCATTTTAAGAGATAACAGGGTTTCAATGATGCACACGCATTTCTATTTTTGAATGATAGAAACGTTTTTAAGAAATGACACAAGATAAATGCGATTTGAGATTGTTCGAAATCACTGCACGGGTGTCTTTTAAGATAACAAATACTAGTTGTACCTATGTTAATGGTTGGTCAATCAAATGTTTCTAATTAATTCACATCATTTTTTATTCTCATAAATCTCAATGGAAGAAACAAAAAAGTTAGGACTTGATAAGATTATATACGTTTTTATTGTCCGAATTAATTCAGTGTAAATTGCAGATTTTTATCCCGTTTGTTAAGTACTGAGTTTATTAATGATAATGTAAAAATGATTTTATAACCTTGAAGAATTTATTATTTAAATATAAAAGAAATTAGGTAATAAAATTATTCATGATTATATTATATCGATACCCAACGAAAACAAAAAAATGTTCAAATTTCTAATTTATATAAAACCGATCAAAAATATTATATCTCAATATTCTTTAATTTATTAATTAATTTTTGAATGTCCTTCATTTTCACGACATTATTTACTTGAACTATTAACAAATCGATTATTACAATTCAAATTTATATATTATTTCGTAAATTTGAAAAGGCACACTATCTTGACAAATATATTACTACATTAAATTTGAGCGCGTGTGTACTATTTATAACGTTTGACTTTTATAAATTAGTAAATGTCGTACATTGTATAAAGTATATTACCGAGTTGAATAAATCTACAATCTTATATATACTACTACAAAGATCACTGCGCTAACATTCTTAATAGAATAATAAAAGTATCATGTGATATATTAATCTGCGCATTTAAAAATCATATGTACCGATGCTAAGCATCCCGTTACATAGTGAACCTTCAAAGTGATTATTTATCACTTTACATCTATGATAAAAAATTATTCATATTATTTTTTATATTTAAATACGACACGTAGTCTAAACGAAATTCACTTTCTCTTCCGTAATTTTGCCAGTCATCTTATTCTACAAGAATAAAGATCTTCCTAAATGGGCTATGCCACCATAAAATAATACTTATAAGCATACCACATGTATGTATTATAACGCTTTAACTAATACAACAATTGCATTTGCAGTGGGACTGATAGTGATCCAGAGTGGTATAAACTTGGCCTGGTCATCGCCGATTTTGCCGTACTTATCATCGGCAGAGTCGTTCATACCAAACATAACGGCCGAACAGATATCATGGGTCACATCTCTAATGCCTTTAGGCGCGGTAGTCGGCGCAGCCCCCGCCGGAAGAATAGCCGATTCCATAGGTCGCAAGTACGCGATAATCTCCACGACGATACCCTTCCTCGTATCATGGATGACCCTCATTTTTGGCTCGAGCATCAGCGCCATCTATGTGGCGAGATTCATTGGTGGAATCGGGTCCGGAGCTGCCGGAGTGTTAGTGCCAGTTTACATTGGAGAGATTGCCGAACCCAAAATTCGCGGAGCCCTTGGTTCCTTCTTCCCTTTCTTCTTCACCCTGGGCATTGTCTTCTCCTACGTTTTTGGAGCTTTCTTTCCCTATGTAAAATTCAACGCCTGCTGCTGCCTGATCTTGATGCCGTTTATAACTGTGGTCTTCCTTCTACCCGAGAGTCCCATGTGGCTGGTACACGCCAATAAAATTGAGCAAGCCAAACAGTCCTTGAAAACCTTACGGGGTGAGCATCACGATATTGAGAGAGAGCTCGCTGTTCTGAACGAAGAAGCTCGTCAACTGGAGTTTAAGAAAGGAGGCTTTCACGACTTGGTGAGAACCAAAGCTGGACGAAAGGCGATCATCACTTGTGTTGGTCTCATGTTGTTCCAGCAGATGTGCGGTATAGACGCGGTGCTGTTCTACACCGTTACAATATTCAAAGATGCTGGCAGCACCATTGAACCGTTTCTCTCAACTATCATCATTGGTGTCGTTGAAGTCGTCATGGCAGTCGTTGCTGGTTTCACTATGGACAGGTGAGATTGAAACAACTGAGTTGATTAGTGATGGAGTGAGATAGAAGATGATCTAAATTATTGATCTTTTACAGGTTCGGCAGAAAACCGTTGCTGATATTGTCAGGTAGCACGATGTCCGTCTGTTTGGGCGTGTTGGGATACTATTTCATGCTAAAAGAAAACGGAAGCAACGTCCAATCAATTGGCTGGTTGCCTCTTCTCACCCTGTCATTATTCAACATCGTCTTTTCTGTCGGATACGGTGCGGTGCCTTATTCCATAATCAGCGAGCTATTCCCGCCGGAAACGAAGGCCATCGCTAGCGGCATTTCAGTTATGACCAACTGGTCGCTCGTTTTTACGGTCACCAAGATCTTCCCGTCGATGATCACCGAGCTGGGACGTTCGATCACTTTTTGGATCTTTGGCTGTTTCTGTGGCGCCTCCTCCATTTTCGCTTTCACCATACCGGAAACTAAAGGCAAAACCCTTCAGGAAATACAAATCAAACTTGCTCGAAAATCGACGCCCAAGACAACGATTGTTCCTGCATAATTATGCAACATTTTCATTTAGTTGTTCACGCTAGCCTTCTTTTCGTTCATCGATGAGTGTGTTCTGTAAATCTGAAAAGCTTATTTGAAATATTAGATATGTTGTGATGAACTTTTTCTAAATGAATGAATATTCCAATAAATATATATATTTATTAGATATGTATGTATATAGCGGATGTTAAATTCAACTTGGCACTTTCGAATGATATATTTGAGATGCTCATATTGTTTGCATTTACCCTAATAACCTTATTTAATGGTGTCTTAATAATATGCTATAAGCACCTATAAACTGGATTAGTTTTAAGGCGCTTTACGCTCACGCGATGTGCAAAAAAGATTGTTCAGAACTCTGCACTAAAATGTAATGTATAAACAATTTGTGCTCAAATATTATAAACATATTGATTTATACAGTACAATTACGAACGAAAAAAGTTGTATGATTTTCCAAATTTGAAAAATTTCATTCTTCTTGCATATAAAAACCTGTTACTTTGTAACAAATTTTCATAATATCCAACCAAAGATAAATACTATTAATTCAATTTACAATTGATGTGATATCGATTTGACTTAGATAACAAAGTATTTTCACGCTTGACTACTTAAATGGTAAGTATTTAACAATTTTATTCTTCTCTTAAAAGCGTGAAATAGCATAAGTCATCGACTGTTAAATATTAATAATTTAATATTTATCAGTCAAAATTTAAATTTCAAAATCGATACAACTATGTCCACTGTTCGAATTCAGTACAATCCAGTATAATAATACAAAAATGTGTACAATCTTCTACATATGATCTGGTTATCAGCACCGGGCATTCTCAACATAATGTTATACAAATCCATGTCCTCCCGCGTGCGGCCTGGCAAATTATTTCACTCGCAGCTATTTCATTTATTCATTCATCGTTTGAAATGAATGAACTGTTTGTCGCCTCATGTCACTCACTTTTAATATCGTGTCTGTTTCCGCTATCGCAATTCCAATTCCCTTTTTTCTTCTCATCATAGCACTTAAATGCTATCACACCACATCACAATTTCCCCAGCCATTTGACTTTAAATTATTCATTTCCATCGTAAATAAATGATCTTTAAAAGATCCAAATTAAAATAAAGCAATTAAATTACAGCAACTTGTGACTCGGGAAAAACGTTACGACAAAAATGCTAAACAACTGCAAGTAGTTGTAGGTTGAAGCGGAAAACTCACCGAAAAGATTGTCGCGTGGTTCGACGCGTTTGGAAGGAAGATGCTCGAGCAGGTCGACGTCTCTGGGGCGACGGTGACCCCATACAGTACAGGCCATCTAGGGGCACGAAGTAGCCCAACTGGGCGGAGATCGGCAAAGTGCTATACCCGCCGTCGTGAAAAAAACTGCGCGAGCCCTCATGCATGGCTCAACTTGGTTTTTCGTTTAGCGTCATTTTCGTATCAACTCGGTCGTTTCTTGCACGCTTTTCGCATCTGTTTGATACCTCTATCTGTTCGATACTATAAATAGTTGCATTACAAACAAAAGTGGCTGATTTATGGCTGCTTCCAAGTTGTTACGCGCCGTGCATGATAACTAATTGAAAAGCGTGTGTGCACTTTTCGCACGCATGATTTGTTAATATTTGCTTTTCGAGACCATTTAATAACCGCGATTTATTGCGACAACCCTAATGCGAAAACCGCCTCGAGCTCTTCAGATCAACTTTCACGTGCGCCATTGTCAACTGGACGAAAAAAGTGCGCTGTAAATCACAATCGCATAAATAATAGCAATAGTTGGGAGACTGGAAAAGAGGCAAAGAAGTTATGTACCGTTTTGTTATTTATAAGAGGCTTTTCGCGACTTGTCAATAACGTTATTTAATTACAACGCGATTGTGGATAGAAAAAGCTGATATTTGATAATGAAAAGCCGGTGGCATCTAGAGCTTGAACAAACGATCGAGTAAATCAACCGAGGCGATCTAACGCTGGCAATCGCGATTGCGAGTATCAAATCGCGGCAGTCCAAGTCGCGATTGGTATCTCGCCGAAAGATCGTGCATAATCTCGATTCGCGCACACATGAGCATAAAGCACGCGTGATTCAGCCTCTTATAAATAGTACTCTCTAAGCACAAACTGTCGCTGAAGGGGCGCCACGTTATTTGCCGGCTTTCGCGCAAATTCCATGCACAATTTTCGTACAATTCACACGAATTATGATTGTTATAACATTACTCTTATAAATCAGACACTTGAGAAATAGTTACATTTTATTATCAATTAGCTAAATCCTTAAGTTCTCACTGTCAAAATGTGTCCCTTTAAATATCACGTGTTTGAAATATTCTGATGGTATAAAAAAGTGCGAAGAGCATGTTCACATAAAGACAGTTGTGATGAATAACAAAAGATATATTGACACGAAACGAGGTCGCGAAAACTTAACGAAACCAATTGAAAGATTGGGATCGACGGACAGAGTCGATTGGATAACGAGAGCTGACGATTTGATGATGATTGCGATAGCGTACGATCGCGTGTGCCGCGACAGATTGAGCGCACTGGCGACGCGCTGGACGCGCGTTCCCGGCGGCGACTGAGCGCCGGAAGAACGCGAACTCGCAATCGCGGGGCAATCTCGGTGCTTCTCAAAATAACGAATCGCGGCGTCGCGACGTGCTCGGGGGTTCTTCGTGCTTTCCCTTTGACACTTAAGACTTGACAAACACGCGGGATCCTATTAATGATAATGTTTCTCTCGAGCTGGCAGGCTAAGTAGGCGACCGGCGCTCCTGAACAGAGACAATGCCGACAGAAAAATATTCGCTTCCGGCATCGCAATTATATGAACCATTCGGCCGTTCTAATTGGTTCAGCGGAAAGTCATTTTGACGCAGTCGCCATGGAAATTGTCCGCATTTCTACACTTTATTTTCGTAGGCTTCAGACGTTTTAGGCGCAAAAGCCTGGCGATGTAATTCAAATGATAGACAATAACAGGAAATTGAATGAAATCTGGTTGGCGGAATATGAAAAAAAGATGCAAATTGTGTAGCTTGCGAGTTTTATTGTTGGCGATAAATTTATCAAAAGATTCTGTTGTTTGTCTACGGGGTTTATCAGTCTCTTTAAAATTTATGGGTTTGTTATGAATATTTATATAGGTATGTAATTGTTCATATGATAGTAATATAATAATGCGCAATGTCTTGCTGGAAACGTTTTTAAATCTCAAGTCGATATATCTTCATGTGTTTAAAAATGTATACGAATTTCGTTGTGTGTGATTACTTTGCAAAAGTGAGTGCAGGCACGATTAAAAATGCATTAATACTTCCTGAACATCGAAGCGTATTCGGCTAATTTGTGAAATTGAGTAATCGCTAAGACACAAATCATCTACGTTACATAAATCATAATACCTCACATAAATTGAGTTGTTTCGATTACCAGTCATTTGCACGACGACAAGCCGATTGTAACTCAATATAGCAATTCCGACAAAACGACCTCATATATCAAAATTCGAATGAAATAAAGTACCACATATTCTACAAAGCAATACTCGTTTAAAAAAAAAAAAAAAAAAAAAAAAAAAAAGGGAACCCCGAAATCGGGGAAGGGTAGAAGATTGGTTCTACATAATAAAAAAAAAAAAAAAAAAAAAAAAA